>OENT01000322.1:3663-134314 GCA_900239685.1 Rotaria macrura
AGTTTTATTGCATTTCGTCGAAAAAACGCTTTACATGGCATGCAAGTCGGTACACCAAAGTTGATGCCAATAGACTTATCGTCACATACCAAACATCGATCACAATCGTTTTTAGGCATTTCTTATTTATTGAATCTACAAAACATATCATCGGCATCTAATTCGTTTCAGAAAACAAAACATTACACTTGAAGATTCAATATTTTCAAATCACCAACTCGTATCACACGTAAAATTACATCAATGTATAGTGAGCCAACATTCTCCTTTAGAAATAGAAGCAAAAGATCATCGTCGCGAGCAGAGAATATTCTCTATGATGTTACGAATTCTGTTTTCTCGTTTGTGCATTACAGTCAATGTAGCTAAAATCAAACCGTTTCACAATAATCTAATCATGTTGGTGTAGTATCATGCACAACGGCGGAAATCAAAGAAAAAAACCGCAATGTCGTCGGTACTGAATCATGCGCATTATGACTAAAGCTTGTTGCGTCTACACTCGGTTGAATGATTTATTCGTACGCGTCTGTTTTAATCGATTGATGATTGGTGCAACTGATGGATACTCATTGTCGGTGGGAGAAGAGTATTTCTGCACGAAATAGGCTATACCACGCCAATCATCAGGGCATGTGTGCATTGCTGTCGTAACACTAGAATAGAGCTTCTACCTTCCGATTAAGGATCACTTTGCAGTTATTCTAACACCACGCGTAAAGACAGAACTTGATGTGCTTGAGCTTTCTACACTACTCTAGCAGTTTCTGGAAGCTAGATTCACAAGAGCAGCTAAAGGATAACTCAGAGTAATAAATTTGGAGAGAGAAGTGTTCGAATTCGGATGGGAGATGCAGTTAATAAATTTAAAGAACTAAACGCGCTTCCTCTTGGAAAAGGATCATGTATTCTCGAATAGTAAGTGAAATGTAACCAATGGGAGTGTGTTTATTTGAGGAGTGTAGTGTTCATTAGAATGGAAATACTTTACATCTCAGACCATGAAGAGCAGTTGGAAAGCGATTCCGTAAAATTAATATGAAAATAAAAAACACGTCATTCGATGAATAGGAGAAGAAAGTGAATGATGCCAGGTAGGTAGACTAAAGGATTGGGTTTTGATGGTTTGATTACGGCGATCGGTGTCATGATAGTTGTCTAGGAAACAGTTATGGACTCGTCAGATTATGAAAGAAAGTTTTGAAGTTTGGACAACTTGCGAGTTTCGTTTGGGAATAATCTTTGGCGTCTGTTATTAACTGTCGTTTCATATAACGGTTGCTCCTTTCTAACACGGTAGGATCGAAAGCACAGTTGGAAAGTCTGTTATTGTTCGGATGGCATAATTAAATACTTGGGAAATTAGTACAATGCTGAAACATTTCTGAAAAACTCAACTATTTATAAAACTGCAGAATGACAAGTAAAGATTCGGGAAAGCTCTAAGTTATGATTGATAACGGAAATGATCTGAATTAGGAACTAAATCCAATCTCAAGCAAAAATCGCTCTAACTTAGGATAATGGTATCGTGTACAAATCTCGAAAAAAAATTTCTCGAAGATAAAATCTCGAATGAAATAATCTCGAAAATGTTTAATTCGAAAAATTCATACCTCGAAAACTCCCTGTTAAGAAATAAAAAAACTCGAAAGAATAAATCATCGAAAGCAAAAGTTTCGAAAAATTAAAATATCGAAAGGAAAAATGTCTAATTGCTGTCAGTCATGATAGATATAATCATAATCACAAAATAGCATGTGAGTATGATTCAAATATTTTTTTAAAAGTTTATGACAATAAATCATCAAAAAGGTAGGGTGCGGGTGTGTATTGACGCAGTATTCACAAATACACCCACATGCTCGTCGATATTGATCGAGTCCATGATCTAGGCGACAAAAATTATCGAATTTCGCTGAAAGAAAAAATTGTCATCACTTATTAGCTTCTCTAACTGTAGGAGCAATAGCAAGCGCAGCTCTAGAAAGATTTGCTTTTGCAAGCTCATTGTGATAAATTTGACCAATCGCTATTGCCTCTCGACCGACTCGAGTTTTGATGATTGTCAGTATCTTACGGATCTCTAATCACTCAGGTGCAGGCATATGAGTGTGAACATTTTCTGTGTATTTAAGAAACTGATCATTGGAATTCAGGTGAACGCCCACCTTGCACAATTTGATCTCGCATACCTAATAACTGATTTTCGCGGGTGACTTTCTTTTGTTGATAAATATGCTCACTAATAACAAGATGACGCTTTTTCTTATTACTAATAAGAAATGAGATTGCAGGTGTGTTTTCTGAATCGCTTGATTACATGGTTCTGCTGTAGGCGTGAGGAAAACGAAAAATGGTAATAACAGACGTATACGAAGCTGTTGTTTATGAAAAACTCGTCAATAGATGAATGAATTTAAATAGTTTGTGCAATATGGATGGTGTACACAAAAGAGAAAAGAAAAAAAGAAGCATCGTTTGTGAACACAGTTCACAAGAACAGACGAAATCAAAATAGAAGAAAGCAGAAAATTCGTACAATATCAATTTTAAACTGACCAAAATGATGGAAGAACGAGAGGAAATCTTTCAGGATATTATCTTTCCGAAATTTCAACTTTCGAGATACTATTTTTTCGATATATCCTTTTTTCGAAATTTTGTCTTTCGAGATTTTTTCTTTCGAGATTCGGACAGCAATCCAAGATGATAAGGTGCGGAATTGAGTTCACTTAACAAATTTTTCCTTCATTAACAGCTCTAGTATATAAATTCAGCATGATTAAGAAGCACAGGTAAGTACGACTTGATATTTGAATCACAATTAATCCACACGATTATTTTTACACTATGGCACTTTTAAATCAATCAGTCGCAACAAATCAAATTTACCATTAATGTTGCATTAGCCTAGCGAAAATCTCTTTGATAAGACTCCGATAGATAGGTCATATATTCTCAATGTCATCCATCAAGAATTTCAGAAAGTTTCCTCCACCAAGTCTTAAGTAACAGAATGAATAGAAAAGCGTTTATGAAAAACTGGAATTACTTAATCATGATATTTCTTTCTAAGCTTTCTTATTCACTCGTATACATACATTTATGTTGTAAATGTAATTTCTTCATAATTATTATCGTGCAAAAAATATTAGAAGCAAAAATAACGGAGTCACAATGCGCAGCAAATAGATTGCCGTTTGATTAACAATAATAAGTGTCTTGAATATATTCATCGGCGAACATTATTTCTGCGGCAAGATGTCTTGTGGTAGTAGTTGCAAATATCACAATAAACAAATATTTCAATATTATACAGTTACGTCCTGGGCAACAACCATATTATTGATATCATTTTCATCTTCTGTTCGTGGCCACATAGTTTGCATCACTGGATTCATTTGTCTAATCTCGTGTCTTAGACTATTGACATAGTTGTCTATTTCTAAGTGAAGGTTTTCTGCAAATAACACGTACATCATTAATTTGTTTAAAAACTTCACCGCCACTTTTGCGTCTGGTGAACGTGACAAGATATATTTCCATAGTAGTTCAACATAAATATTTTGAGCGTTGAATATTGCTATGGAATCATCACAAATACAATCTATATCTGTATCATCAATATCTCTATTGTTGCTACTCGAAAGTACAAGAATAATCAGAAGAATTTTTAGTAGGACCGGATCGCAGAGGTATTGCTCAATAATTTGANGCAACAAGATTGACAGAGGCTACCGGATGCATGAGAGGTTCGTTTATTTGAATCATCGTTCCGATATGATTTTTTATTAGACGTACCTTATCATCAACGATTAGATTATCGAATTCAGGAACCTGTTTTAAGTAGGTAATAGATACTTGAATTTCATCGGACATTTCATTAGCGAGACCATGCATAGTAGTATGTTGAACAGCAGGAAAGTTTCGTAAAATAGTGTCTCTTGCGACAACACAAGTCGTTTCGTAAGCGTGGAAAATATTCGAAAGAAGAACTTGATCCGTTGATGTAAGGTATTCAGCTGGATTCGATGGTGTTTGTAGTAGCGATGGTGCACGCATCTATAGTGAAGAATTGTTAGTTACATAATTATATGTGCTAGTAGTTTTTAATTAGAAATGAGAAATCGAAAGTTTGATTACTGAAGCAAACAAAATTGTAAACTACATGTTTGCTGTTGATATCTGGTGTCAGTGAAGAAGAATATTCTAAAGATCCTGGTTCTTGGTTGAAAACCTGATTCTCTCAGGTAAAAAAATTATCTTTTAGTGAATTCAATCCACCCTGGTGAATAAATACAATACCGAACCCTATCGAATCTTAGAAGAGCCGACAAAATCTGATGGACTTCCGTGACGAAGAACCACTCAGGGATCCGATGAAAAATTCGTGTTTTTTTATTTGGACACTAGTTAGTCTTTGGAGCCAACACTAGAGCTTGCTTAAAGGCCTCCAAGGGGCTGTATCCGATTCGAGAGTAAGATATGATCGAATCACAATACTATAGGGATCCGAATATCGATCCACAACTCGGATTCCTACAGGAATTCATCAGTATTTTTAAAGATTCACATCAAATTGGATCAGGCTGCTGTCGGGGATCTGAGTGTCTGAATGATTCTCCTGTTCACTCATTTTAGAACTAGGTTGTTTTCAAAGTAGTTAAAATGTTTAAATTCCATGAACTATTGAGATACAACATCATTCTAGAGAGCCGTATATGATTCAAAAATAATTTAGGGTGATGCTAACAGTAATTTATTAAGTAAGACAAATTCGATCAATTGAATTCGGAAGGAGTTTTGACATTCGAAATGAAACACTGAGATTCCTTCTGAGTGAAATGTGCGATGACTCATTGAATCTTCGTGACCCCAATCTACTACACTAGATGAGTTTTCGGATCATTGATTATTTATTATTAGAATTTATTTTTCATTCAAACGAAATTTATTTTAACCCGTCAAGGAAAGAAACGTTTTCGTTTAACTAACTGGATAGGAAAATAACTGAATACCAGAACTTCGATTATACGCTGTTAGTACACCAGTGGTCAGGTCTCTCGTAGATAATTAATCCTTTGTCTATATGTGTGACTGAACCACGCATGGAACTTCACACCTACGTGTCTGATAGTTTTAAAGTTGACTATACAGTAGCATCTGTAATCTTTTTCTGATAATCGTTTCGTTTTGCTAATACTTACACATGAATAAACGTTGCTCCTAGTTTCTCCAATCAAAACTTTGAAATAACTGAGTAATAGGAAACTAGAAAGGTAATAGTAACCGAAGCCTGTCCTATAAGAATTGTTCTTCACTATCAAGCAATGTCAAAGTCAAGTCATCAAGTTGTATGAATAATATAAAATCTTTAGAACAGTAAGAATCATCACAATTGATGCATCACAGACAGTCAGACACTTAGGAAAATAATTTTCAATAGTTCTGATCACTACCTAAGACGCACTTTCATAGATAGTACCGAAAAAAGCATGATTATCTATTTATTAAAAGATTAAGTCATCGATTGAACAGCTCAATAGTTATTTGGAAGTTCTGTTTTTTTAAAAGAGATTTCTATAGAATTGAGAAACTGGTCGACTTTTTTTTGATACTTCGAACTTGTTTCGAGTTTGAACGTCACAAAATTGAACTACAATTCAGGAATGGATGGAAATATTCTGCATACATACCCATGTGACACTTTGTAACTTAGGCGTTATTCCGCGTTTCAGCCGATTAGTTTCTACTAGCTGATTTCGAGCCACACGTTCTTCATCCGAAAGTATGAATAATTTCTTCATTCCAACACGAAAACATTTCGCCAAACGACAACAGTTACACGAACGACGATATTTGTAGGTTATTATACAATCACCCTCACTTTGACATACGAATTCTCGAGCCTTCAACGAGAAAGGAGAAAGGAGATAATAGAATATCATACTAAAGAAACAAACATGAAACGATAACTCACACCAAGTTTTATTGCATTTCGTCGAAAAAACGCTTTACATGGCATGCAAGTCGGTACACCAAAGTTGATGCCAATAGACTTATCGTCACATACCAAACATCGATCACAATCGTTTTTAGGCATTTGTATTGGTAAGATCTAGATAATGGAACCAGCGTATAGGATTCGATTTGTAATAGCTCGTATAATGCTAATTAGCTTGCGATGAAAATCCACAGTTGTGTGTAAAGCACATTGTCATAGGATGTCTCATCTAAAATATATGTGTATGCCAATTTTTACGCTGTTGTCTCAAAGTATAGTACAATACTATTGCCAACTTAGTTATCTGTCTTTCATATTTATGAAATGTGTTGAAATGGAAAATAAATGGGTCTTCCACTGTCGAAGAGCATCAGCTAAATATTTATTAAATTAATGATGGGAGTTTTTCGCAAAACTAATGTGTCGGATTTTGATTTTATATCGAATGACGACTACTCACGTTTCGTAGACCATAACATAATGGAATATGTCTATCCAAAAGTTGAATGAATGATGAAATTTTAAAATAAACAGTAACTTTGTAGTAGTTGTCTGAAAAAGTTATTCACTATTCTCTATTCTATTTTGCTAGATATTCGGATTTTTCTCTTGACATTCTACTATTTACCAATATTGTCATATTCAGAAGTGTTGAGTAATATGTAGGTACCATTACATGTAACAAAATTATACTAGTTCAATTGAAAATAAACAGAATTTTGTTGCCTTCTTTATTATTTATCGTCATTTATACAAATTTATGAATTCTAAAAAGTATCATCGTCTTGGTAGGGTACCATTTTCCCTAAATTGAAATTCCTAAATTGACCTCTAAAAAAATCCCTGTTTAAGAAAATTCATTTTGACGTTAATTTTGGCCAGAATCAACATGAAAATGAACTTTTTGAAATAAGGATTCTTTTAGGGATCGATTTAGGGTTTCAATTTAAAGGAAATGGTACCCATTCATTTTTTTTCTATCCATTATATTATAACTAGTAAAATGCCGAAATGGTAAATATAATTGCCATTAGACGTTGAATTAAAGATGATAAGAAAAATTTACTATTTACAAAAAATTAAACAAATCTGTGAATGTACGTGTTGCTCTTGTTACAATACGAGATATTGGTAGCTATCATATAAAAGATAGCATAAATTCAACTTCAGTACTTTAGGGTAATTATACCCCAATTCATATCTATCTATTGATATACTTGAGTTGGATCATGTTCTATTTCATAGTCATCTACAAAAACTAAAGGTTTATGATCAATTCGTTTTCTTTTATTCGACTATGTGAATCAATCTATCATGATAATTTGGGGAAAAAATACAAATTCAACTTGAGCAAAACACATCTGTAAAGGAATTCAATATTCTGCTAATGCTCTGAGTGATCTGTTGCTAAGTATATGAAATCATTTTTTCATTATCATCACTCTTCAGGACTATGAGTTTGGCCTCCACATCCTGCAGGAAAGATGCAGGAAAACACTGGAAATCGCTGTAACACGGAAGCAGTATTCCGGTCGGAACCGACGGGAAATCATCGGAAAAATTCCAGAAAATTTCCTGCCGGAATACTGGCTCCATGAAATGGTGGGAATATCTCGGAACAGGCCGTCTTCACTCTGAAATGTTCGGCCTAGGCCTAGGAAGATTATTTTTTCGTCATGGTTGATCCGTTTAAAATTAAGTTGATGATAACGAATGGATTAATAATGTTTAAAATGGAAGTGTTTGTCTTGTCGATCGAGTTTTTGGTGATGACCAAAAGTTGTATTTTTATGAAAATCTCATCATTAGGAAAATCCTTTTGTTGGCTAACAATTGAAAACTTTTTGATCCTTATAAAAAAGGAAGTCTATTTCAAACAGCTTCAAAAAATTTTCTGAAAGTTCAGTTTCGTTCAGGATGGGACTTTAATATATGACATGATTTTGTCTATCGTTAACAGTCAACTACAAAGGTTGGCAGCATTTGACACCACCCTTACTATCCATCGCTAGATGACAAAGCTCTCCGAGTACGGCTCCATTCATGATCAATGAAGCACAGTAATTTAAAACGTGTTCCCTTTGCTGTAAGACATTACCTCGAACCTGTTATGATTGACATCAAGCATCAGTCTCGAGGAGCTTAGATTCAAAATGTAAGAATTTTCATCCTATTAATGCTGCTTTAATCAAAAAGTAATTGGTAAGTGCTTCGCTCTGATTAATAAATTTTTCGTGAGCAAATCTAGAAGCATCTCCAAACAAAGTTTAATTTATAGATCTTAATATCTCTTGGGTATATGGGTATATAGGATTCTCAATTTATTGCTCAACTTTAAACTTCAATTTTCTAGAGATAGAAAAGCTCCACATTCTGAAACTTTCGGTAAAAAAAGCTCTCATACTAGAAGAGTAAATTACTATTACTTGTGAATATAAAAGAACGTAGTTTAAGAAAAGAATTCACTGATTATCTGTATATTAATTTGTTCTTGAGAACCAAAATACGATGAGATATTATTTGCTGAAGCTGTGAACTTGGTATCGTAGATGTAGGTTTGAATATAGACTTTGGAGTTAGTTCTATCGGGTTGTTAAAAATATGTGTGTCAGCGAGTGTCGGGATTTTTGAATCTGTCGTCGCCTCTTCGGTACAGAAAATCATACCTGAAAACTATTTAAGCAAGTGTAGCAAATATACATAGTAGAGCTTTCATAGTTTTTTTAAGAGAATTCTTCTAAAGCCACCAAATACATCTATGAAATCCTTTTCCAATACTTAGAATTAAGTTAAATGGTGTTGAGACTATTCTTCGGAATTTGCTCTTACCCCATTCTAAATAACGAACAGTTGTTGTTCAACTAAACATCATTTTAATATGTAATACGAAAAAAATAATTTTCATCATGGGTGGTGATGATTATATTTCATTTGATCGGTCGATATTCAGTCACTCACAAAGCTAACTTGAAAAGGTCTAAAACTTTAATTTTGATTATAACATCTATATGTATTATTGGGTGAAAAGAGCCAACATTTTTTAATCATAAAAATACTCTGGTCTACTTGAGTAAAAGCACGAACTTACAAAACGATGATAATAATTCTTTATCTGAGAACTACAATAAGTACAGTCCGTTCGTCGTGCATCGGATGTATAAGGATTGTGTTGGTGGACTTCGAATAAATGACAATCTTTTATTTACTAGGAAATGACTGATAAACATAATAAATTTTAATCGATAAGAGTTTTTTTTTGTGGTGACGTATACGATGATATTAGACAAATAATCTAAAATGGAACGAAAAATAAATGAATTCCAAAATAGTATGGTTTCAACGAGAAAAAGACAATTGTACGAAAAACGCTTGTTTAATTATTGTATAATTCGAAACAGCTAATAGTGAACGAAAAAAAATCATTTCAGTTACAAAACAAAAACTATAATTTAAACAGAAAAAATTTCGTCATTCTGTAAAAGAATGTAATGTACACTATGGGATGAAGCTACGTTAAACGTTTCTAGATTGTAATGAACTTCCTCAGAACGTAATAAAACAGACGCTTATATAGAGAAAATAATCTATTGCCATACTGAGGAGTGTTGAAATACAATAAATTGAAGATTAATCAACATATGTTTTAACTGTTGTCTGAATACTAATCACAGATAAAAAGTTTAATGAATTTATTGACGAAAAATATCTAACAAACATTTAAATAAACGCACAGAAGGACGACACTGAGCTTCTAGCATCAGAAGAGTGTGTCTATAAGAAGAAACAGAAGTAGAATAAAAACATTTTCAAGATAAAATCAATCATCATCAGAATTTCATTGGGTGAGTGGTAAACATTATTTTGTTCTTCGATTCATTTTAATTCTGTTCTATATCCATGTCTTCTATGGAAATGACTCCACTGATGCTTGGTTTAGGCCACATACTTTGCATTAAGGGTTCCATTTGTTCAATTTGATGATATTGTCTGTTTATATGGTCATCCATAAGAAAATGAACTTCTAGTAAATAAAGTAAAAATTGCACTAATTTGTCGAAAAATTTCACTGCACCAAGTTCGGACGATGACCGTGATAAAATATATTTCCATAATAATTCGACATATACATTTTGTGCAGTAAATATGGTGATTGTATCATGACAAATTTGATCCATACCAGTATCAGCTCGATTTCGATAATTACCACTGGTGAATGCTACAATAATCAGAAGAATTTTAAGTAAAATAGGATCCACTGTAAATGGTACTATTCGTTCAATAGATTTTAGAAGATAATTTGCCAAATTTACACCAAATATATTCGTTAATGAAACAATTAAATTTGTTGTGATACCGGGATGAATGATAGCTTCGTTGATATTGTTAATTACACCGAATTGATTTCGTACTAAACATACTTTGTCCGTAATGGAAAAATTATTAAATTCTGGTATATTTTTCAAGTATTGAATTAATACTTTATGTACAGTAGAATATTCATTTAAGTAGTCACATAAACGTGTGTGTTTCTTTGATGGAAACTCTGGATATTTTGAGTCTTTCGATGTCATACATATTGCTTCATAAGAATGTAAAATATTTCTAAGAAGAATTCGATCAGTTTGAGATAAATATGCTACAGGATAATGTTTAAAATGTTGATTATTTGATATTGGAATCTAAGGAAAATAATTAACATCTCTTTAGTATGTTCATTTGCAAACGAGTCAAGGATATTTTACAGAATCGTCTCTAGCAATACAATAGAATAGATTATGACATCTACATTTTTGAATTTTCAACTCATGGTAACAATACATGCAATAATTTTGTTTTTTTAAAACTTAAACATTTTATTGTAAACAACTATAAAGCGAATAAGTGAATGCATCTCTTGTCGAGAAACATATTGCGTGTCCTTGGCTTGTTGAATCTATTTATCAAGGTAACATAGTATGGCAATTAGACACTCTCCACCCCCCCCCCTCGTCCCTCATCTGTTATGCGTTTGCTCATATAACCATTTCTAGATCGAACAAGCAAAGATATTGAAGGATGCAGCGGAAAATTTATTTTAAGCTGTGTTAAAACTACTAGGTAGAAACGAGTAGATGAAAATACTTTGTTCTATTTGCACAGGAAGAAAAGAAAAATAAATGAGGATGACAATGCAGATTTTAATATTTTTGGAGAAAGAAACAAGGTTACACCTTCAAGAAACATATGATGAAACATGTGAACTTGAATAAAGCATAGAACGGAAAAAGCATTTGCTAGAAAACGTAATGTGTTACTCAGAAGAAAAATAGACTATTCAAAACTGAAGATGCACTACAAGGTTAATGTACTTGTTGAAATATATTTGCAAAGAAACACGTAATCTATCGAATAAACTTAAACTAAAAAATCGTTATTCTCAGAGAAAATGTTAAGAAGGTGATGTGACTTTTGCTACAATTCCATCATAGAAAAATATTCTTATAATCCTGAAGAATAAATTATGTCGAATAAGATTCACAGAAGAATTTAACAAGGCCACTTAATAAATTAAAGATTTGGTAACTTCCCGATTATCTTTTATGAGCAATACAATATTATCTTTGCTTTAATTCTAATTGACTATCTTTGGAATACAAACGAGGGAAAGCGAATCCCGTTGGATTCGGGATAGATGAAATCCACCTTACCCACTTCATTGCAAGATTTTCATATCAATTTATACATACCACGTCTAAGCGTGTTGTCTTTAATGATTGCTCCCGTTTATGACGATTTAGTGCAACTGTTTGACGTCTTGCTTCCTTTGCAGCTTCTGAAAGTATTAAATCTTTCTTCATGCCAACACGAAAACATTTTGCCAAACGGCAACAATTACATAACCGACGGTATGTATGTGTTATTGGACAATCACCATCTTTCGGACAAATAAATTCGTGTGTCTAAAATCAAAATTTTATTATTCAAGTTCTCCATTGACGAAAGTAACTTACACCGAGTCGAACAGCATTTCGTCGAAAAAATGCTTTACACGCCATACATGATAATACACCGAAATTGAAACCAATTGATTTCTCTCCACAAACTAAACATGGATGAAACGCTCGCGTAGTTGACGAAGACATTATAAATCTTGCATTTTTAACATGTAATTCAATTTGAATGAGATTTTTCTTAGACGTTAATATTATATATTTTATTCAATGCATCTAAAATAATACGAGAAATTCTCCATGCCTTATTTTGATCTGCTAAAATGTCGATGTGGGATAAAGTTTTTACAAGAATTAGTTATGCAAAGAAAGAAGATTTCTTGTAGAAGAAACAAATAATATGATCAACTATACGCAGTAGTAGTCTATCGCCAGAAAAAAAAAATCTTGGCATATTTTTACAATAGAGGAAATCAGGCTTACTATCTTTATGGAGTGCATTAAAGTAAAAGCGCATGGTGAACATTAACTTGAACAACTCATATGACTTGTATGGCTTTAAATAAGAAGATAATTTTACAAGTGATTATTCGTCGTCAAGTTTGAAATATATATGTTATAATAATGAATTCCAGTGTGAATAACCAAATTCTTGCATATGATTTGAGGTCTTGACGTATTGCTATAGAGATACAGAGTACTCAAGGTATATGTTCATTAATTGCCATTATCCTCTATAGTCACGTTAGTAACGCTGATTCATTTTTCAAAATTTTGATTAGAGACCAAGCACAGACATACATCTCAACAAGAAAACTTTCAAGAATTTTGTTTTTGTCTTTTCTGTATATGTATTACCACTCGTGACTGCGTGAGTGCATGACAACAGCATGCCATTCACCTACATTGACAAAAATGTTTTTCAGGTTTTTAAAATCAGAACATTGTCACTATACCTAACTCTCATCTAGATATATTTCCATGTGATATTTCACGTTAAAATCCAAATGAAACGAATATTTTTTGTTTTTATGACTAATAGAGATCATCACATTTCATTAATATGGACTGTAATAATGTTGAATGTTCATAGGATTTAATTCAAAACATAAATTCACTTCCGAAGATACATAGTAGATGTACGAATACGTGACAAATAAAATTTTGGCCCAACTGTGATTAAACAGTTGGCGAATTTTAGCGTCAGAGGAAAAATTATAGTTTGCATACCTGTTCATACCTGAAATAGCAATGTTTTTCTTCGGATATCAATTTTGTAAGATTGCTGCGAAATTTCTAAATTGATTCACGTGATAAAATACACAATGTATTTTTCTTTGACATACTATTCGTTATCGTCGCTCTAGTATCCAAAAGGGGAAAAGGCGGATTTTTTGGATTTTCAAAATCCGAAAATCGTCCCCCTGTGAATGACGTTGTTGCGATCTGAAATTCTTCCCGTATACAGGTTTCATGGTCAATAGAAGATCCTGAAAGTTTCAACTCGAACAAATGTTTCCTTCTTAAATTATGGAACTTTCAAAAAATAACTGGATTTTCTGACCGTGCCCTGAAATGAGCATTTGTTGCATATTCATTATCTTGAGAAGGAAATATCCGTTTGCACTGAAAATTTTAGAATATTCTAAGGATCATGAGACTTACACATGGAAAAAATTCAGATAGAAATTCCATCATTCACGTTTTGGGTTTTGGGATTTGGGGATTTCCAAAATCCCAAAAAAATCTCAAAATCTCGAAATCCCAAATCCGCCTTTTCCCCCTTGAGTATCCATCTATGTTTGAATACTGTTGGAATAGTCTTTTGAGAATTAGGAGAAGGAATAGTAGTAAATATAAACAAGCAAAAAGCATACTTCCCTGAAGCGATGAAACTTTAGTCAGGATCGAAAAAATTAAAAACTTACATAACCTCATAAAAGCAAAGAATCATGATGAAGAGAAATATAGAAAAAGAAACACATTCATCTCAGCAACATTCTTCTTGTCTAACGATCCATTACTATGACATGAAAGTAAAATTAATCTGCATTCCCATAAGAAGCTAGAGTGTAAACGCTTACAGATGTCACAGTTTCACAAAGATTCAATAGTCGTTCAAATAGTATACAAGGAACATATCATGTTGATACTCTTTCTTGTGGAGATTATTACTACTTCATTCCTTACTAAGAATAGATGGATAATTTGAAGAATTTTCAACAATCGATAGAACTCACAGTTGTTCAATGCAGATAATATATTTCCATTTCCTTTCTCATGAAAATCATATGCATTCTTAAAAAATAGACTTATTTCATTAAGTTAATACTTACAACGTCAAGAGAATTTAGAATAAGTTCGACGGAAAAACTTCCCTACGACTTGTATTTGATGTTAAAGCTTATCAATTATATACCATGAGTTATTCTAACACCTATATTAAGTTTATCGTAACATAGAGTTTTAGTTGTCAAAATCACGCTCCATATCTATATCATGCTATAAACATTGGCCAAATCAATATTGCTCTATTGACCAAGTACAATACAATAAAGTTGCTAGTCGATCAACAGGGTCTTACTCATAGTGTTATATCTGACTTTTGTGGAAATCTATAGTAAGATATGCATTCAAACTTTATTTCTACGAATAAAATGTAATTAAACGCCTTTATCTCCAAGAGCAGTGTATATGACGAAGTTTCATAAATGATTGCAAAAAATAAAAAAACGCAATAATGCTCACATCATGCTAATAGATACAGGTACAATTTTTTATCATTGATCTCATTCTGCATGCAGTTAAAAGATTATTTGTTTTTAATTGACAAGTATTATCAATACTTGAGAAGAAAAGTATAAATTTCATTTGAAATATCTATATGTTACATTGCTTTTTGGAGGAACACTACATTAGTCTATACTTCAAGAACAGAAGATATTCAGTACGATATGCTTCCCTGTGTATACTTCTTATTATAGCAACTACAAAACACTAGAAAGAATCAATCTGCGCAGAATTGTTTTCGTTCATATTGATCTTGACTAATGAAGTATAGCATCTTAAACAGCGAAGTACATAGCAGAATCTAGATATTATATTCTACCTTTTACAAGAAATCTTAATTCAGGTTTTTTCTCAATATCCTACGCATCAAAATTGTATCCAACTGAAACAAAACGAGTCATTCGATAGTTTCAATTTGATTTCAGTTATTTTACTGCATAGTAAATTTACTCTAATTTTACCTAAATGAAAACATAAAAAAGGAAACAATAGAAATATGGAAGCAATGAAATATTTAAAATAAGGTTTTGGGGACAAAGAATTTTGTTGCATGTCACTCTTATGCCAATCTAGACATTTTAATCTCTGATTATCGTTTTTGACATTTTCATCTTTGAACCAAACTCGGATTCTCTACACAGAGCGTCAAACAGTAAGTAATCTCTCTGAGAGATGCTTATAGACAATTTGTTTTGTGATTCATTACGATCATGACTTGAAAATGTTAGTCATAACCGGCACTACTTACTAGGCACTAATCAAATAGATCCTATGAAAGGAATGGAATATCAGTTTATTAGTGACCATCATGACAGTAAGATGACTTTCCTATGAAAGCGAATTTTTCACAAACTGATGATTAAGTCCATTGTTCAACACACTTTTCATGTTCAATTAATGGCTAATCTGAATAGAAATCGATCAATGATCATGAGTCAGTAGCGACAGATATGAAATATCTAGAAGTTTTCATCTCAACAATGGAAAATGTTCATAAGTAGTATTTGATCACAATTCGAAACAGACTGTATAGTTAATTGAGTTGGTTAGACAGTTGAATCACTGGTGGCTCCTCCGTTTGGGCTAACTGGTGACTGTCATTCTCTCTCACAAAATGTTTTCCAGAAGAAGTTAAACAGATAGGAGTCGTACTGCGTCAAGTAGGCTTTGACAACCATTGTTTAGCATCATCGCCACTCCTTCACTGATTTTCTGGATCCCCCACTGTGTTGAATCCACATACACTAGGAAATATTTCGATTTCATAATACTTTGATTTACTTAAAACAACTCGCATCATTGAATATTCAGGCTAAAACTAGAGTACGTGATGAATTGATGGCTAATGACATACGCATGTTTCATAATGAATCGAATAGAATGTATGCCTTCAGAATGACTCGGAAAAAGTTTAATCTAGTTTCAGTATTTATTTATAGGGTAAGTTCTAGAAATCATGAATCTCTTTGAATTTCTTGTATATGAATTATCTCGATTGTTGCTTAATAATCGACGTAAAATGTGTTCACATAATTAAAAGCTTTAATAAAACTACGATCAGTAACATTCTTTGAAGTGTCTCAAGTTCCTCATTAATGATATGAATATGCTTACTACAAGCGGTACTGATTACTAATGAAGCTTACGATGAAAATATCTTAACAAAAGGTGCCACCTAAAAAATAAAATTTTGAAAATTGCAACTTGAATACACTAGCGAAAAAATTCTATGTGTTATGATTGCAACGAATTGATTTCAGTCGGTTTTCTTCTGAATTTTTCAATAGGTTTGTATTTAATAATAAAAGAAAATCTATCTAATTCTAAGCATAAAATAGCAAATATCTTCTGTTGAACATTTCAGCACAAAGATAGACAAGAAAAAAAATATGATAACATTGCAAGTTTTCGCTTCCAGTACAATCTATAAATAGCATTTATCTTGATTATACCTGTTGATAGTCATTATGATAAAGTTTCCTGACAGACGACATATGATACAAGACATATTGAAATATAGGCTTGCTATTTTAATAAAGAACTAAATTTAAAATGTCTATTCAAAATTAATTTCAGGCTAGCGATATTCAGATTGTGTGAAATTTTCAGAAGATACTAGGGATGCACTTTCAAGCATTTCGTTAAGACCGGTGAAAGCCGGTAAGCTGATGAAGAACCTACGGTGAAGACCGGTTTCTTATATGATTCAGACGACTCTCTGTTAACATAATCCAGCCATGCTAATGCACCGGCCTTCACCGTAGGTTTTTCGTATTCTTACCGGCTTCACCGTTTTCTCACCGGTGCATCCCTAGAAGATACCTTGACTTCAATCGGGAGACTACCGTGATAATATGCATCTGAGCTCATCCGACGTTTCAAATCTCAAGTATTATTCGAAAAGATCTCATTCTATCTAGGTGATAGTTATTATTAAGAGAACCTTTTGGGATGTAAAAATTGATAGAGTCGTTTCATTTCTCAATTCTAAGCTTTCACACGATTAAAAATTTTATGCTTTAAGAAGCTTAAAAATAGCGTTCTATTCATAAAAAGGTCTGTTTACATACAAGTAACAAAGTTCTCCTGAGACAAAGAACTATATAATACTTTCTATTTATAGATATATTTCGAACGAATGAATTGTTATTAAAGATAATTAAGTTTTCTCAGGACATGTCAGGATAAGGGCACAAGACAATGTCGAATGGAAACAGCTGAATTAACTTTTCGATTTCTCTGCAATAAAATAATTTTTTTGCAAGAAAATAATAACGACAAGTTTTAGAAAAATCAAAATATAGAATAAATATAAGTATCAAAGTCTTCGATATTGTCCTTTTCTCTTGTGAGGCGATTTCGTTTATTACATGCATCCCAAAGCAATTCAATAGAAGATTATTCTATCGATGCTAAACTTTCAAGTAACTACAATGGCTTGCTTGTGTGTGCATATTCATAAATATCTTGCTTATCAGCAAGAGTCTAACATATCAGATGATATTTATATCTTGTTCGAACAAACATAATTTTCTTGACAAATGAAATTTAAGTCAATAAGAAAACTACAAGCAAAAAGATAAAAATGCACTATATTCGACAGTATTTTATCGAAAGAAACCTTTTGTCCGACCTTCATGTTTATAAAGCAACAACAAACAATGTCATCGCATACCTAAAAATTAATCCCGTTGTCATCATCTGTCGTGTAATGTCATGATGTAACCAGTAAACTTCATGAGATACGATCATGATGTGAATTGTTAAAGGATGTAATAAAAAATGTTAATAAGCTGATTGTTTTCATATTTTTCAACGCAATTCAATATAAATATAATCTGAAAATAAAAATATCAATTGTTTCTATTGAGGCATTCGAACGGATTTAATTGTTCTAAAAATTTCAATTCATTCGAAATCGTCCATTTGAAATAGAAAATGAATAATATAGTATAGAGCTTATCAAAACATGTTCATAACGAATGGAATGGTGTGTCGTCACGCTTTCCTATGTTAGAGAAAAATGAAACATGAAGAAAAATACTTTTTCAAATTAACTATAGTATATTTTTTCATCGATATATTATTTGTAAACAAGTAACTAGTTAGTGACGACGTGGACGACACAGATACTTTTTCCTCCAAAATAATAAGACGTTGTCTTCTTAAATTAATGTCTACAAATAGTCAACAATAAAATTATTCTCTTATTTATTTAAACCTGCATTTTATAACACTTATATTCTCATTCAATTTCCCACTGTAATCAATAACAATAGGATGGTTCAAAAAGTGGAAACGTGATATTTTTCAATGTAAGATAAAATTCTTCATAGTTTATTCATTTCTGTTTTCTTCTGAGTCATACTCGATTTTTCTTTTTGAAGATATTTCGGTTTTTCTCATTGAATTTATTAATAAATTCATACAGTATTTTAGTACGAAGTATATTGGTGGTCCATAGAAGATTGTCTAGAAAAAAGTGGGCTGAGATTGACAGTTTTCTAAGAGTTAATATAAAAAGAGACAATTATCAAATCATGTACAATAATTATAATCAGACATTCGAAACAGGTGGTCATTGAAGCGTTAGTGGTTTAATTTCAACACTGAGTCATTAGTAAAAATGCCTATAATAACTATGAAATAGATTATCAAATGTACGATAAATCGTGCCCATCTAAATAAAAAATGTACGTCTCCATATTATTCATAGGATTTAAGACTTTAGTATAATTAAGTTAATTAACTATTGGTTCTGTTAAAATCGACATTATCACATAGTACGGAATTTTTGCAATTGGCATAATAGAAGAGAATATTTTTTCATTAAAATATTTTGCCTTAATTAATAAGAGCATTCGATACTAATTATCGATATAAAAATACCTTTTTTTTGTATTTAGAATACATCCGGAAGAAAAAAAAGGGAAATTATCCAGAAATTTGGCATAGACTTTGAAAAAAAAATAAAAAAATAAAAACAGATAATCGGAAATAGCATTTTTTAAATACAAACAACCAATGTTCATACGTGATTGTTGATGGAACCCATGGATATATTTTGATTTTACTCTAAACTTGAAACAGTTGAATCATGCTAATACATGGTTTATCTTCCATAAAGATTAAAGAAAACATCCTCAATATGAAGATTACACTCGTTCAATTGAGTTCATTGTACATAAATAACACTTGTTTTCAAATAATTTTATTAATAAATTCATTGGTTAATTTTTTCGTATTATTCTATAAACAAGGTTTGACATCAATTTCATCATAATCCATATTCTCGATTTTCTCGGATTTCGGCCACATACTTTGCATCAATGGTTGCATTTTATCAATTTCATTTCCTAGATTACACATGTAACGTTCGACACAAAAACAAGATTGTTGAAGATACATCAAATCTAGTATAAGTTTATTGAAAAATTTCACGGTCTCTCGTTCAGATAATAATCTTGATAAGAGATATCTCCATAATAATTCAACATAAAAATTCTGACCGGCAAATATTAACAATGGATTATCAAATACACGGTCCATGTCGGTATCGGCACGATACCTATTAATACCACTTGATAAACTTCGAATGGTGAGAATAAGTTTTAGTAGGATAGGTTCATGTACGTATGCCATTATTCGTTCTGCCATCTGTATAATATTCTTTGTTATTTGCATACCGAACATATTGTTTAGTGAAGTTACTAATTTGTCATGAATACTTCTGGTAAGCATCAATTCGTTAATATTAACCATTGTTCCAAAATGATTTCGAATTAAACGTATTTTATCATCTATGAATAAGTTATTAAACTCAGGAATGTGTTTAAAATATTTAATTAAGATTTTGTGTCGTTCTTCGTACTCATTGAAAAATGTATATACATTTTTATGTTCTATTGCAGGAAATGGTTGATATTGATATTTAGTTGTTTCATAAATCTTTTCGTAAGTACCAAAAATATTAGTAAGTAGTGCTTGATCATATGCTGATAAGCATGATGGGATCTGTTCTCCGAAATAACATAGGGTGGGTGGACGAATCTATTAATAGGAAAAACATTTTTGAAGCGGTGTTTAGTGGAAATTTTCCTTGTGATACTTTCATTCGATTCTCTATAGGTTTCATTAATTATACGAAACATATATTTGAACTCTCTTCTACTTAATTTACATCTTCACTGAGAAAACTAATTTTAATAATTTGAAAGAAATATTAGTTTCTGATTAAAATTTTTCAAGATAAATAGAAAAAAAATGTATGTTTCTAGTTAATTTAACAACGTGAATGGGTGAATAAATTATGAGGCATAGATTCCTTTGTAATAAGAAGAAGATACACTAGAAACTAATAAATTATAATTTTTTCTAGTCTACTGATTATGAATTACTATTGTAGGAAGGGAAATTATAATGAATCGGTTGTATACTTTTGTTCGCACTATTCTACTTTGCAACAGTTGAATAATATCTCTCTTACAATTATTATGACCTGTACGGTTTTGACACTTTATTGTATTAGTTTCTTATAAAAAATGGTGGAAGCGATGAGCAAATATTTGTTACAATATATCCTGTGAACTATCAGATAGACGATTCAAAACAAGACTCGCTTAAACGAGAGAAGCAATGAGAAGAATTACTGAAGAGAAATCTACAAGAAGTTATCTGGCGTTCCTAGAGATGAACACGGTATTCAAAATTCTCTAGAAAACTTTATTACTATCTTGTCTCCGTTTAGTTATGCCACTGTTCCAAGATCATATTACGGTTGATGATAATAAAGTGTACACAGGTCATCTTGAGGTAAAGTATCGCACAAAATCAAATGCCAAGTTTGAAAATTTAAAATAGTCTCAAAATAATAACTCATTATGCTGCATATTACTGAATAAAAAAATATGCATCTGAATCTGTACGGTAGCATGATAATTGATCTATCTATAAGTTTAGACACGGATTGAAGATGACTAAAAACAAACCTATCTTTAAAAATTTATTTTCCTCAATGAAAGAATTAATGATTCAAGGTTATGTTTCCATCATATACCCATAGCAAGTTTCATATTCAATATAGAATCATCTATGAACGAACATTTTCTACTATCTTGCTATATTAATACGTATATATATATATATATATGCAACATACGTACTGAGCCTAAATCCAATATTGTTGATAGTCGTGCACGTTTTTGTCGATTTTGTTGAACGAGTTCTTTTCTTGCTAATTTCTCAGCATCAGATAGAATTAGTGATCGTTGCATTCCAACTCGAAAACATTTTGCTAATCGACAACAATTACACATACGACGAGATTCATATGTTATTGGACAATCACCATCTTCTTGACAGATGAATTCCACTCTCTAATAAATAGATAAAAGATCTAGTAAAAAAAGAAAACAATAGAAACATTTAACATACTCCAAGTTTAACTGCATTTCGACGAAAAAATGCTTTACATGGCATACAAGTTGGTACTCCAAAATTAATACCCACAGCAACATCATTGCATACTAAGCATAGACCCAGCTGTCGTGATTTCATTTTCGATTCAACTTTATAGTTATATATAGTCGTTGTCTATTAGTCTTCTGTATATTATAAAATGAAAAAAATAATGTTTCTATCTGAAACAGATTGATAGTCAATGCTTTCTAGTATCATTTGAAATGGTTGAAGTTGCAAAAAGTTTTGTTAAACTACACAAATAAATTAGAAAGTATTGTGTACCGTATTTCATCTACTAGGTGAATTGACGAGCGAATTGATGCATCTCTAAAGTTCGTAGTATCTCTTCTGAAACTATTACTGCTATGGACAACGAATCTATCTGCACACATTAGGAATTCCGTAGTAACTAATACGTATAAAAAGAAACAGAAATGACGGATAATATGAAGATTCTATCACGTACTATATTCCTCTACTCGTCAGCAACATTGAGTTATTCTTGTCGATTTTAAAATCAGTCTATTTTTAGGAAAATTTTAGACAAAACATTACGTGCCTGTTTTCCTATTTCTTGTTATAAATCACTATCAATATAACTAATCTGTTAGAAACTGAACATCTGTCATCACGTGACATGTGCTGTGAATAATCCAATTCGTTGATAATATTTCAAATGGGAAACTAATCGTAAACGTGTGTGCCTCGATTAAAAGGGACTTGACGAGTTACAAAGTAAATAATGAAAAAAAAACACCATGTTCGTTATCTGAGATGATATTAAATACAAAGTATTTAGATGATGACTCAACATTTGTAGAAACAAACTGCAAGCATATCAAATTTTATCCTAAATAAGAAAAAAATAAAACATCTACTACACATATTCAGCGAATGTCAAAAGATTATTTTTTGTATCTAATGAAAAATAATTCATGATTTTGCTTTCTATAGTTTGATATAAATGAATTCTAAACAATGTTTGTATAAACATGCATTTTTGAATAATCAACGGATAAAATTTTTCTTATGCAGCGCATTTTATTGTTCCATACTTTCAACACATGTTATTCAAATTGACAGACAAATAATTTCATGAAATAACAAATGAAATTAAATGAGAGACGCACTTTCGACTTCCTTCTTGTTTGTGAATAATACACAGACATGAATGGTTAATCTTTAATGGCTATCAATTTTTCAGATAATCAAACAATACTATTTAGACGGACGTTGTGTGAATTAGATTACATTTAGTTTTCATTTCGATAAAAGGGTGCTAGTTTGCTCTATCACTTGAAGGAATTCCTTTGAATCATATTATTTTATAAATACTGCATCAACATTAACTGACTGAAAAATCAGCCTTAGTGCTATCTAACACGCACTGTAGCTTTTATTTATCAAATATCGAACACAAAAGTAGATACATACTCGAAAAATGCATAAACTAAATAATACACGAATGCATCAAAATAGTTCTATAGAAGAAAACTGGCAATATCCTCACAATTGAAACTTGATAATGGATCCTGTCATTCATAGAAACTTAGACTAATGTAAACATCTATTATATACAAAGAGTTATGAAAAGAAATTCTCTCCAATCACTATCAACTCTTTTATGTCAATGTCAATTCTTCAACAGGAAAAAATGGCATGAATAGAATAAAGCTTTCAGTTAAGAGTCAGTTCATTAATAAATAAATTCTTCACGTTCTAATTAAAAAACACGCAGCATATAATATCAAAACTTTCGATAAGGTTTTGTATTGACAATCAAAAATCATATGCATGAGTAAAATAATTATTCTATTCCAAAAATTATCAAGAAAAATATTATAAATATTGTCTTATCGTGCCTTCAGTTTATAATACACCTTGAATCCTTCCTCCTAAGTTTACCGAAGCATAAATTTATCGTCCCTTCAGCTCAATGTTACCAATAAACTAAAAATTTAACAGAAGAGGAATTCAAGTCTCTAAAAAAATTTGATGTATCGAGAATTTTCAAAAAAGCTAGTATATCTCACCGAATACTGTTTTTCACAATATCTTATGCACATTAAATGTATATATACGTATATATAAATTTTATCTTGCGCATCCTAGCGTAAAGAGCAATGAACCAATGTTTCCTGATTAGTTCTTGTTTTCATTTTATGTCTACTCTATAATTACTGCATGGAATCGATATATATAACTTGTGACGAATCAAAGATACTTGGAAGTTAGAGTTCAGTATTCAAAGTTATGCTTTCCTATTCTGAAATCGAAACAAATGCAAACCAAAAATAGAACGTAGATAATAGAGATTTGATTATGAATAATTAATTGAAACGCTTACAGTAAAACAAAAGAAGCTTTACAGAATAATAAGAAAAGGAAGAAAATCGGAAACAAGCATACCTAAGCTCGATGATCATGCATGATAGAAAATATTCCATCTAAAAACGTACGTTGAAATATTAAAATAAGTGTTCATCAAAATATGTGTTTTAAAAATAGAAGATGTAAATCAAGTTAGTCTCCAATGCCTTTGCTAAAATTTGCAAGAACAATAATAAAAGCTCTTCTGTCATTTGAATATGTTCATTTTGTCCTTCTCATATGTTCTAGACTCCTATTACTTTGATGAAAAATTAGTTACATAAAAATAAAAGACATGTGACGTGAAGGATTTCACTGTAAATTGAAGATTCTTTTGAAACATAGAAAACTCGAATAGAATTCTTTTGTTCCAATAGATTCTCAAGAAGCGAGTTGTTACGAATGTACTTTGGTGTAGAAGAAAACCTGTAGGTCATACCCTTCTTTCAATCTGTCACATTTATATGTAAATGATTATGATTCAAACTTAACAGACGCAAAATTGAATATCTGGACAAAATTATATTGAAAATAACTATTAAGAATATCTGATGTCATCACACATGTGACATATACTGACGGAGGAACGAAAATACGATTGAATACTCAAGAGCTCATGCAACGAAAGAAAGGAATAATCGATGTATAGTCAAAAAAGAGTGTATGAAGAAGTTACGAAAAACAGAAAAAGAAAAACAAGTTTGTCAACCGATAGAGGCTAGGTTACGTAGTCTATCGTGTCGAATGCATCGCACTCATCCTTCTATGCCAACGAAAAGAAAACACTCTGTTCCCCACGGGCTGACAGAGGAAAAATAATTAACATAAATATTCGTCGATTTAAGTGTCTTTGATTCGTAGAAATAAAATACTGTCGAAGTAAATCGATGTGTAAATTCACATATCAAATCTTAAATGAAGAAAGAAATAGAGAAAATACTTTTTTTTCACTTAGTGCCTCATCTGAATTACCTTATGCAAAGGGTATATTCTGTTTTTTTTTCTCACATTTTATTACAAAAGAAAAGGAAAAAGCGCGATGCGGCTACAGAAAAGAAAAAAACCGTACGAGGATAGAAGAGGAGAAAGAAAAAACAAGAAAACAGCATAGATTCGGTAATAGTACACCAAAACCAAAATACATGAAAGAAGAGTAAGATCCAAAAGAAGAAGAAAAAAGCACTGACATTCGTTCAGTTTTTTTTATTATTGTTAATTTTTCTTTGTACACACAAAAAAGACAATGAACAATAGAAACACGAAGAAAAAATGCACATCTTGACTGCCAAACAAAAATGATATTGACGGAACACAAATCAAAAAAAATTTACCAAGCAAAAGAATAGATATAGAAAACAAAAACTAAGAGATTAGACTCTGTTTTCTATCAGGTCAAAAGAATGGCTAATTAGTGCATAGAAAAGAAAAAAGATGAGATGTTATGTGGGACAATCAACAGGAAAAAAGAAAACAAAACTAGGAAGGCAACCGCATTATTTGAAATTGCTCTCTTCATGACACATACATACATTCATATATATATATATATATACACATATATATATCTATATATATATGTGTGCGTATGTGTAAATTTGGTTGCCTTTCTTTTTGATTTGAAATTTATCACCGGTCCTTAATTTTGTCTTTCATATTTCTATGAAAGTCTGTTATTTCATATCGTTGTAAGTATATTTGAACAAATTATAGTGAAAGTTTTGATATCTATTTTTGTTGTCGCATAGCTTGTAATTGAGCAAGAGCAATTGTGGTTGATGATGATTGCATTGATGATGATAATTGAGACTGAGCTTGTTGCTGTCGCGATGACGCTTGGTAGATATTTAGTGTAGCATATTGAAATGCAGCACGAGCTTGTTGTGTTATATTAGATAATTCACGTACTGCATATAAAACTCGATCGAATACTAAATAAATAATGAAAATATTACGTTCATTATATAGTAATAGAATATTTGTCAGTACACATGATTTTATAAACAGACTATGAAAATGATTTTTCCAAATGATTAAAAACATTAACAAGATGTTTCCGATTGCTCTCCGTCATTTACGATCTTATTTTAACACTTGTTCTTCATAAATATCAACACCTACGTTATGACCCATAATTCTGATAGATGGGAACATAAATTCTAGCAGAAATTTCATACTTTTAAATAATGACGCGTAGAACAGGCAAGATTTTTAAAAAAATCTATTTTATTAAATAATTGAAAACTTCAAAATAGAATCAATTAATTGATTACGTTGCCATTATAAAAAACAATACATTACATAAAATGAATGAAGATTTCATTTCATTCTTATCCAAGAATCTCATCGCTATTTATCGAAACATTTTTACTCATATCAATCGAATAATACTTAAAGGAATCTTCCGATATTTATAGTTTCAAAGACAAGGAAAACTATATTTAGAGCACCTTTAATATTTGACTAGGTAGCCTACGGTTATTTTAGGAAGAAAGAACTTTTTTCAAAGTCTACGAAGGTCTAACAAAAAAAAACTACCTTACATCGATGAAACAAATACAAATTACATATTTCTGTCGTACTATAAATACGTTTAAAAATACTTTTTCGTTTTCTCTTGATATAAACATAATCAAATATGTATTTCAATGGATAGATATTTTTCAGAAGAACATTCTTCTACAGAATAATATGCTTAGTGAACAAGTAAGCTACTTTGTATATATTCATTGAAATCAATTTCATATACCTGATTGTAAAACTGTATCACTCATATAATATGATTGTGGATGTTCTGTACTTAATCGTAACTTATTTTCTTCATCTTGATGAATAATTTCAGCATTCAAAATAGTTTTCTTCCAAGATTTGAAAACAAACATTAAATCACGTAAACGTAACTCAGCTCGACCAGTAGCCAATAATTCAAACACATGACTGGCCTATACGTATGTACATATAATAATGAAATTAAATAACAAATAATAACACCAACAACTATATTCATAAACTTACAGTGATTTCAACTTTTTTGCATTTAAATATAAAATATTCAGGTACGATAAGAATTCGTGATGAACAACAATTTGAACCAGTACAATTTATTGATGGCGAACTAGGCAATTGTAGTGATGTTGAATTTACATTAACATAATTTTGTACCTAGATGCATGAACAGACGAAGAAAAGGAAGCATTTAAATAAATTTTCTATGACTAGAATAGCTAGATGTCATGATGTTTTGCTTTTCAATTCTTATGCAACGTCTAATGTCTTGAGTTACACACGTCGATGATATGTGAATAAATATGAATGTCGAAACATAGACAGCACATATGTTGAACTTGAAGTTATTTTGCACAAAAATAAGCCCAACGTTTTAGCGTTAGAAACAGGATGTTCGTCGTCTGGAAATTTGAAATCGTAGTATAAAAGGAAACTTAAACATTATTTTCAAACGTATATTATTCTATTTCTAATTGCAAGGACTATCAAATTCAATAGTTTTACCGAAGCGTATATGGAACAGTGTATGCATACTCTAAAAATGAATATATTCCGATGGTCTTATGTTTGACTTCATGAACATAAAATAATAATCACAAAGAATCAGTTGTCAAGAACGGTCGAATTAAATGAGAAGAAAAAGTCAAATTTTTAAAACATTTACATGCATTGTAATTATGAAAAAATGATCCTTCTTATGTAGTTAGTAATAGAAATGTCTCGAATGGTTTTTCTTCAAGAGCATTAATTCTTTAAAGATCTAGATCTAGATTTTATTAACTGTTTCAACAACACGTTTCAATCTCTCTTAAATCAGTTGATCAAATCCAAAACTTCACTATTGACTTGAAACATTTCATACGTATAATTTTCAATAGAATTAGTCAACTCTGCTAGTTTTAGCTTTCTAGTAGTTTCTTGTGGGTGTCTATTCATATCCTCGTAAATAACAATACGGTTTCAAAATTTTATTATCAATGGCTTGAAAACAGAATTAGTACCTTTGATGATCGCTTAAAAATGCGTCCGATGAAGGATCTCAGATATTTCAGTGCTCATATATTTTCCTATGGTAGTGAGAAACAGACTTACAACACCTTAAAATTGTTCATTTTTTTCCTTTCCGTTTCGATGTAGGTTTTTACTTCTTTTTTCTAGTGAAATTTCTTCGCTAGTATATCACTTGTCAATGCAAAAATACCTTCAAAATTTATCCTGAGACATTACTCACAAGAAGATCTCATTATATCTCAATATACGCTCTTCTGGATATGAACTCGTCAACATATTGATTTCTATCATCCAAACTGTGTAAAAACTCAAGACTTCGAAGATGGAACGTCACAAACACAATCTCTATTGAGAATGCTGCGATTCTATATGCAAACTATACTTTAATCGAAACCTTCTTTTGAACAAAATTTGCAATCGAAATTCGAAAATCTGGACTCGTTTTTATGAATGATACTTCTTAGTACACAAAAATATCTATCACAGTCATACGAACATTTTGAACATGTTTTACGTCTAAAAATATCATAGAATAAAGCTTAATAAAACTTGTTTATCAATAACAGTTCCAGTTTCATTTCATACAGAATGTCATAGGCTTTTTGATTTTTAATCTCTTTACTGTTCAGTAAAATTCAATATTTAAACATAATCAAAATTTCTAATAGAATAGATGATTGTTCTTAAACTACGAAATTCGTTCATTTATTTCTAGTTTTGATTTATTATTTTAGCGTTACAAAAGAGTTAGATTGTTTCGAGACAGTCGGCATTGAATGATAAAACACAACAGAAAAGAATGAGAAAGTTATGACTTTTAATTTAGACGTGCTTTAGGCAAAAATGCTGAAAATATCATCAGTTTTTACTTATCAAAAGTGTGAACAATGCATCTGCACGAAAAACTGTATTTTTTAGTTACAATACTAATCACGTTGAAAGATTACGAATAATTCTTAGAAATAATTAGTCAAAATTTGTACATTTAAGATGATACTCCAGTTTTTTCTTAATTCTTAAAAACAATAACACTTAAGGGAATATAATTGTGAATCCTACAACGGGAAATTAGATTGTTAGTAAACCCCTTCTATAATAGAAGACTTCCCTCGAGAAAAATTTCTTCCAACACAATAGAAGACCCCCTTTAATTAATTCCTTTTTTGCTAATTAGGAACTATAATTAGTGTTTTTCAATCAAAATATGCTTGATTCTTAGGGTTTTCAGTTGGAAATATTTTGAGAATGTGCTCATAATGATAATAACACCATTGAAGCCTTGAAAATCCCGATGAGAATCCGGAAAATCCCTTTCGTTTTCTGGAAAACCCTTTTAATTAAATATTGGGAATGGAAAATTGTTTTGCTGGAACATAACAGAAGACCTGGGTTCCTTTCTTGTAGGGCATGGGGGTGGGGGTTGGGTTACTTCTTAAACAGTCAAAATTCAAAATATCTTATTTTATCATCATGTAAGTTTTGCTAGAATCTCAATAATCATTTGCGACATAAGTTCTTCTTAAATACTATTAGAAGAACTTTGTCTTTCTCGAAGATTGTCTCATTAAAGTTCTTGTAATTTGGCTTAGCTTTTAGCTTTATGTTAACTTTAACGAATCTAGACTTTTTTTTGAATTGTAATCTTTCAAGTGACTTGAGATCATATTATGTAAGCCAAATTTCATACTATAGAGTACAATTGATGTCTGTCGTTTCTGAAAGTTTTAACTATTAATGAACTTAAAAAAATAACTTCTATACCCATCGTTGTTCTTGTATAAGTGCGTTCAGTTCATCAAATCCTTTGTAACAAAGTTCATTTAAATTTTCGATCAGTTCATTTATGTTTATTGAACTATTTCTCAATGATGATGGAGATGATACTGGTAGGTTTGGTTGTTGTTGTTGTTGTTGTTGTTGCAGCATTATCGCACGCATTTTACGTTTTAAATTAATATTGGAATCTATGGATGTTGATGGGATTTGTTGCTGCCATGTTGATTCTGGCATAGTTGATGTTGATGCTGTTGCCATCGATGCAAGAAAATTAATATTTTCGTGAACAGCTTGCTGTTGTTTATCTATGTTTGTTTTTGATGGTAGTGATGAATAATTAAATATTGATATGGGCTCTTCATTAAATAATTTATTAACATTCTGCAATTGTTGTTGTTGCTGTTGTTGTGTTAATTGTATGAGTGCTTCGTCGATTGACGAAGATGTTGATGATGAAGTTGAAGATGATGATGTTCGAACGGTCATTGATGGCTGATGATTTATTGTTGAAATTTTATTTGCTGTTGATTTTGAAAGATTAAAATCTAGATAAGGTTGATTCTTTACAGTTATTTAAGCAAAATAATATATCAATGGTTCAAGAAACATTCGTTTAAGTTATATATAAACAATTTTTTGGGGATTTTTTCTTTGAAACTGAAAGATTTAGAAGTTATGTGCGTACTTTATGTTTATTATTATTATTCTTGTTCTAAAAAAGATATGGTGAAGTAAAAAGTTGCCAATAACTGATAATTCTGTATCGAAGTTTACTCAATCAGATGATCTGCCTTATTGATTTCTGTATTTCGTATCGATTCTTTTTCGTTCGATATTTAATTTGCCTTGTTACTATTTGTTTGTTATTTACTTTCGATGTTTCATGACTATTGTTTGTTATTCAATGTAAAGATTACATAAAACAGTTAGTTGATCATACAAATCCTATCCTCTATATCTAAATTAGAAATGAATGCTATAGTCTATAGAATCAACAATGCTCGAGTTCAAGTACGATACGTAGAAAACATACATCAAATTTTCTTCAAGTAGTTCGAAAGATACAAGAACATCTATTCTAGAGTTTCTATTGGATGGCTAGAATATAACACATATTTTTTTTACTTCTAGAATAGAATAAATTCAAAATGTTTCAGCTGTGACACTAGTATCAAATACTCTTTTGACTTTGACAAAACTGATGAACTCAACTGAAGATACTTTAAGATTTATTTGATATGTTCAAATAAAACAGTTCGAGAATATTTCTGAACGAAAGAACTAGACCAGTCCATATTTCTGTGTCATTCATATGATTATTGTGATGAATCGATGCATCAGAAATTATTAGGGCTAATGTTTATAATCATGCAGCCATTTATATACAGAAAAAATGAGAAATTTTGCTACGTATCAGACTTCAAAATAGGTTGGAGTTATTTCAATTTTCAAGACAAACTTTTGAATTACTGATTTAACAATATAGGTCATTGTTAAACATTTCAGTGACTTTTAGCTTGAATTTCGGTCATCTTAGTGTGTTAAAGAACGATGCAGTGAAACTAATGACAAAAATTTGAGTGAAACTGTGCATTCGCATAATTTTCTTTGAAAATAGATCATACTTTCTTATAAATGTGATTTCGTTTTATTCACCTGTATGTTCATTACTGAAGAATGAATTAGTTGATGCAAATGTATGACTTGGTGTAATTCTTCTCTCCGTCATTTTCTTTTCAATGTCATTTGTTGCATGTGATATAAGACTGTCTGGTGTACTACTTGTTATAAGAGATGATGATGATGATGGTGATACATGATTATTATTATATAATGAAAGACTATTGGGTATATGCGGCTTAGCAGCAAAGTTTGTTGTTGTTGTTGTTGTTGTTGCCGTGGATGAAGACGGTGTATTAGTGGAAAAAATCTGACTTGTTGCATGAAGAATTGATGATGGTGATGAGTATGAATGAGTAGACATTGGAAAAAATAAAGATTGTTCATCGGATGTAAATGGTGAATGAGATGATGAACGAATATTCACAGCATTACCAACGATTGATTGTTGTTGCTGTTGTGTATCTATATTTAAAAAAGTACAATGAAAAATTAATGAATTCGAATATATAAGGGTAGTCAGAATTAGCACAGAACTACTTTTTTCTAAGAACGGATACGTGTTCATTCTACCTTAGACTTATTTGTTCGAGATTCCATAAATAAATTATGCTCTAGATAATGAGAATCATGAATTTGAAGAGAAGCTCTTGATCTGTGAAGAATACTCTCAAGAATAAGAGGATATAAAATATCATCTTCTTTTATCATGTTAAATTTTGCAAACTTTGTATTTGAAATACAATTAGTAAGAACATTGTAGATTTCATGTGAAAGACTGCCGTCGAATTGACATTTGGTTTTCCACTTTTTTGCGCTAGTGGTCTTCTATTTATGCATCAATTATAAGGGAACTTTCTTGTTTGAGCTTACTCCCTCATGACTAAGCTATACACATATACTTCTTATCAAAATATAAAAATTTCAAGAATATTTATATATTAGCCATTATTCTAATTCTTTTATGTCAATATATAACAGATATCACAATTTAAAAAGTTTTCAAACAGTCTCACTGATAGCATGAATGTGTTTATCATGAAGCGACAATTTATCAAATGACACTCAGTCTAATGTGTTGTTTGATGTTTTATCTTCTGTCTGCATAGACACGAAGTACAAAAATTATCTCTGTATCTGCTAAGATTTACGCTAGGATTTTGATCAGACTGCATTTATTGATTAAGTTTATTTCATGAAACAAAACAGAAACGAGGTATAGTAATTTTATCGTTGTAATTGTGTATTCAATATTATATGGTGAAAAACGTACGGAATAATTTACCGTTATAAAAATAAGTAGATCTTGGAAAAGAAAAAGATATTTAAAGAAATTGACTCTATTCGTGCGTCTTTACATGAAGTTCTTTCTCTATTTCCGATTATATGTAAAAATGAACTATTTTACACGATTTTGTAACTGCTATTAAAATTTTCTTTGTTGGTATTAAAAGAACATTGGTTGATTACCTGTCAACTTTAATAAAAATTGCATTGTCTCTAAGGAATGATATATTCTCTATATTGATAAAATATAAAACTACTAACTATTTCGTTGATTTTTAGACAGATACAAGTACTACACATCGTTTTTCTTTTAGTATCCATAAAAATAGTATAGATGAATAGATTGATACTGACTGTTATGATTTCTACGTGAGACATATATTTACCGAAACTTGTTGATTTCAATAACTGACTAAAATTAATTGTATCTGAAGATGAAACTGATGTTTCAATAGTAGCATTACTAAGTGATGATATTGATGGATTATGATTCGTTGTTTTTGAAACAAGTAAATCCGATGATGGCGATGAATTAAAAAGAAAATTTTCAAAACCAGGTGGTGGTCCTAGTGTTTGTTGTTTGTCAATGATTATTGTTGATGATGATGGTGAACAGTATGTTGAACCAGTAACTTTATTTAAAAATTCATCATCAAATGTATTCGATGATGTTTCATTATTATCATTATTTATATTATCGATGGGATTATTTGATGTTGTTTCTGTTAATGGTGTTGTTGTTGTTGTTGTTCTTAGTGATGAAACGAAAAGTGCAGCAAAATCAGCATCAGATAAATGATTATTGTTTGAATTTGACAGTTTCACTGCTGTTGTATCAGATAAATTCATAGTTGGTGTTAACGGTGAAAAAGAATTCAATTGTGTATCATCAAATAGATTCAATGTCGATAGATGCTGAAGATTCAATAATAATAATGATGAACTATCAGTTACTAAAATATATAATAGAAAAATATTAATCATCGTCATTATTTAAGGGAAAATGTTTTGGTTTTTGTTGAATGATAATGTAAAAGTCTTCCAAACAATAAGCGTAACTGTCTTATAACACAATCAAAACAAAACGTATATTATGTCTACTTAAATTTGGAAATAACCCATATAAAGAATAGTGCTGTGATGAATACATCGAAAGATTAGGATTCATCTTTTAATAGTGATAGAATGTATTTTAATGGTAGAAAAGAATAATAATTGAATCAGAAAGTACTCGTTCTCTTCCTTTCTATCTTCGTGACCATTAATCTCATTCTCATTTCTTTTATTAATCAGTTGATTCATTCGAAACACATTTTATATGAAATGAAGGTGTCAAAAGTAATAGAAGTAGCTACGAAGATAAGGTTCTGACAGCAGAACTTTTAACTCCTAACATTACTAATCTTTTTCATGGTCATCAACAAAAAGAAAGAAGTCTACTTATACATCCTTTCAATCTTGTCATAGAACTATCAGAATTCATTCATAATATGCAAGTTCATCTAATCTGACAACAGAATTTCAGTACGGCTAGATAAGTCTGAACAAGATCAGTGTCTATGAACCTATAGTGGTCAGTTGCGAATGATTTAGTGAAATCTCTCCATACATATTTATCTACTTGTTCAAAAATTCAAATAAGTATAATCCGCTCATGAAACAGTTGAATTTAATGTAGACTAACTTCGAAGTTTCAACGGAACACTATATTAACATATGAAAACATTAAATTATAAACAAACAGTGAATTATCATAAAATTTGACTTTGCTTCTAAATTCAACATCGAAATGAATAAAATTTCACTTCTACTATAACTTTCAGAATATCTTAAATATCATTAGAAAAAACTTGTTACAGAGTTTCATTTTGTTTTTCTTTACAGCTATCATAACTCAACTTCTAGAAAATTGTCTATATAAAGTTTTTGAATATCTTACAAGAAGTTCTTTTTGAATTTTAACAGTATACATCTATTGCTGAAATCCTCTGCTCATTGGTCAACATTGAGATTACATATTTAAGAAATGAACATATTCAAACTATCTACGACTATTTTATTATGTAGAATAAAGATCATGGTTGTCTAGAATTTTAATCAATAAGAAATAAAATTCTCATGTATCTTACTTCTTTCAGCAGGTGTTCATTAAACTATCATGTTTATTCATGAATAATGTTTCTTTCATATACTATGGTAGTTGATTACGTAAAGAATATGTAATTAGTCCATATATAAATGAAAATATCCTTTATGATGTTCGATGATATAGATGAAAGTTTGAGAAAAAAAAACTGTCATGCCAAATAAAATTTCCACAAGTGTTTCTCTTCACTAATCATTCTAATTTATTTTCCGGAAGGATTTCATGTACTAATCGTGTAACTTAGATTGAAGCGCTACGAATAATTTCAATCTCGTATAACACTAAATAAAAAACAACTCATCATCGATTTGCAATAATGCTAAATATGATTTGACAATGCTAGGACATACAACTGAAGAAGAAATGTTGCCAAATCATAAGTTAATTTTGAAACGAACCTAACCTTATTGAGTAAGTTCTATCGAACGCATTGAAGCTGCATACAGATGTCAATATTTGAGTTATATTTTTTTTTGTTTTTTTTCCTAACATTTTCTTCAAAATTTTATCAATGGAACTATGTTATGATGTGAAATTTGAATTTTTGTTAACAGTATCAAATAGGATACTGTTAACATGACAAAAAAACTTATTATTTTATTAAAAAAAAGAATACACTATATAGGTTTGTCAAGATTCAGCAAAATAGAAAATTTGAGTTTTTCTATGAGTAGTGTTCTCATCGTCAACTCAATTTACTTGAAATACGAGAATGGAACTCAAGTTTGAGAGAACATAACATTATTCTTCCAGGGTAATAGGCACTAAAAAAATTTTAGTATCTAGGTACATGAATCCTTATGTAGAAATACATCCTATCCTGAAAGTAAAAAATCATACGGTATACGATTTATCAAACTTGGAAGTTCTCATGTAATGTCAGATAAGCTATATTATGCATTTGAAAATTGATTTTGGCACGTGAGATTAATATTTCTACTCAGAAAAATTTGCCGAAAATGTCAATGGTTGATGCCTTGTTCTCGAAGTAATTCAAACTTATACAAAATTTTTCAACAGAATGGCTCTTATTAAAAAACAAAACCTGTATGCATTAGTTTTATTTGTTTTCTTTTTAACCCTTAAAAAATCAAGTTTCTACGATTCTCCTAACAACCAATCAGAACAAAAACAAGATTCGTGCACTATAGACATCTATTGAATACTCAAATGTATATATAGCGATAGATATATATTTTGTTCATCGTCTTACAATTATTTCCAGTTAAAGCCATGCTTGAAACTTTTTCTTGTATTGGTACAAAATGATATTGATCTGTTTGTTTGACGACGTCACTTTCAAGAAATAAATCATACAAATAATATATTAGTTTTAGAAGTACAAACATCAGTTCTTCATTTCAAGCAAAAATCTGGAAGCATGCACACACACGAATATATGTATATATATATATATATATATGTATATGTAGATAGATATTGTTTAACATGCAAGAAAATAACATCAGCATACATATAATAGCTAAATGTTTTTGAATACCTTTGTAATTCTTCGTTTAAATTTTTTTCTGTTGATTGTTTGATTGAATATTGATTGCCTTTTTTTTCCAGAATTAGATTGACCTCGTTATCACAGTGCTCGTCTTCGTTGAAACTATATATATATATATATATTTATATATAAATACATATATGTATATCTATTAAGGATCTTTTACTCAGCAAAATATCTCAGGTACGTTTATCCTGTAATAGTAATAATAATTCAGAAATTAGTAAGTTTTTTATACTAATTATAATCCATTAACTATTGGGATTACTTGTTTTTTGTCCGAATCCTGTCTGCGAGAAATTAAAATAGATTGGACAGTTTTTTCTCAAACATGTTTTAAATCCGCTATGTATCGATAAATAAAAGATTATGGAAAATAGAAATATTGATGCATAAGAGACAAGGCTTGCATGAAACCGATCCTCAATATTGTGCTAACACTATAACTGATGCGAACCACATACTTTGCTGATATTCAGTCAAGCTACGGAAAAGAAGAAATGACACGTCTATCCTAATCATTTTGGTTCACCCATGTAATCAAAGATTTATTGATAGAAAGTCAAAAAATTTGTTTTTCTTTACATTGAAAAGGAACAAACAATTTTCTTACAGTGACTTAGTATTTTGTGGACGATCCGTCTTATTTTTTATATATTCCGAATGATGAAAGTTCATTGGGTCCGCCAGTAAACACAGACAACTATAAAGGAATAAAAATTATTCGAGAAACCATGTAACCTAAAGAATATTTACCCTTTATGCTTTCGTTGTAACTCGTCCACCGCTCGATTCCCATCTAAAACCAGCTTGAATATATCATTCTACTACTTTTAGTATGGTACTCCTGTAGGTTGAAAAATAAATTGGCTTTTTTCAACATTTTAATAATCAAAGAATGAAATTAGCTGACTTTGTAGCAGTTTAAGTAATGTGCCTGTTATAGAGTTCGTTCTGTTCTTCGATTCAACACAACTCGTTTTATTTTTCTTGTTTTTTATTAATAGTATGTTTGATAGACTTATTATTATTATTATTATTATTATAAGTCTTAATACTAGTTCTGCTCTCTGGTCTGCAGACCGATGAATTAAGGATTGTAGCGACAAAATTGATACCTAGCGACAATCATCGAAGCATAGAGGATACTATACAAAACTGAGATGGTTCCACGAAATAAACCAGTACCACGTGATCAGAGTATTCGTTAGGTATAGATGACACTATTCGATGCTTATTAGTTATAGTTATATTTCCACAGTGATGTGACTAAGAAGTCCTTTTGGCTTGGATCACAAATGCTGAATAGCATGTCGTCTAAATACATACAGGAGGAGAATCTATTATGTCGATATATAAAACAATGTTCGAGAAACAACGTCGTTATAAATGCTTCCCAACTTGCACCATGTTTGAATGCGACAAGATCATAAATAACAGAAATGCAATTCTACAGGTGAGTTTTTCTCTACTTGAAATGTGAATGTCAGTTTAAAAATTTTATTTGCTATATTGAACTCTCAAAAACGGATACACGGCTAATTGTTCAATTGAGCCTCTTTCATCATACTTTACCTTCGCATTCAAAATACAGTGTAGTGTTTGTTATGATTTTACTCGTATGAGAATACTTTTGCGTCGTAAAAAAATCATAAATTCGATGAAGAAAACGTCGATAAATCCAAAGTAGCATCAGAAATAGTCGTTCATTAAAACCAGAAAATTCATAATTTTTATTTCGTTTCCCATCTAAATCTTTCGAGAGACGAAATTTTTAAAAGTAAAACCATCTTAAACTTCATTTCAATGCGCTCGGCACAAAATGTGCCATGACATGTATTGAATCAAAAGTATTTCATGAATTTGTGAATTATATACCAAGAATAGTCACTCTATCTTGGTTAGACATGTGAGAGACCATGTTTTTCTGGTTCCCGTCCGAATGATATTAGCTTCGGTATTGTCTTCTCTGGTTGAGAGAAAAACGATGTAGAATTCATTGGTCTCACTTCTACTATTCTTTTTAAATTCTCAAACATCGACTCTTTTAATCGAAAACAAAGATTTATTGGACCAAGTTGTTTCTTTCTGGGTGCCGATAAAGTCGAGATAATTTCTTTTTTGACTTGTGTCAATCATAGTCAAAGTAAATCTGCTATGGTTTTAATCTCGGTGTTAGTGTTTCCTATTGTTTTATTTCATTTCACATGTCAACTGATTTATTTTCTTCTGATTATGAAGCAACATCGAATGAAGAAATAGAATCTGATGATGACATGTGTTATTGTTTTTTTTTTTATTACAAAGAATGGCAATGAAAATAATTAACGAATTTAGTAAGTAAAAAAAACGACTTTGAAATTGACCGAGATAAGAATGTTCTAATTCCTACTTGCTAAAGCATTTTTCCTCTCATCCCCAGTCCTTGTAGATTTGCATCTTTCTGGGGCTGGTCTCGCATATCGCTAATCATAGTAAACTATACAAGAATCCCTAACAAATGGATAATAAAGATAGTGCCGATCATTTCCATTGAAAAATAATTTTACTGTATTCGATACAAGGTTTTTAGTCAACATGGTAAAATTGAACCATAGTCCTCGGATTTTGTTTATTTATTATTATTCTATTAAATACATTTTCGGTCGTATCTATCCAATGTGTCCATACTTTACTTTTTAAATGATACATAGCCTATGAAGTTTCTGTTGTCATACTATCAAGCTATCTCTTCGGTTATACAAGATAAATGAAAAATAAAGATTTAATTGTAAATCGATTCCCATCACTTTACAGACTAACTGTGTTTATAATGTGGAATGGAAAGAATTTGAGTTCAAATAAATGTTATTGGATTCCTGAAACTCAAATGCTGATTGTATTAGATCTATTTTACTCATGATACGTATGAGAACGTCCCATGTTGTATTTATTCGTTCGTTTTTGTTTTCACTCTGATCGAATTTCAAAACTGGATCACTTTGAGAAAACAAGCAAGATCACCGATTATTTCAAAACCATTAAGAAGATCAACTAACGGTTTACCTATAGAGTCCTGCAGGTCAACCTTATCCTACTGTGACCTGTCCTAACCTATAGGGCAGGGTAAGGTTATGAAGTCTATAGGTTAGGGCAGAACTAGGATACGGAGTTATTTAGTAGGCTAGGTTCAGGCTTAGTGGCGGCGCCAGAAATTTTCTTCAGGATGGGCTCAGCCCACCCAAGACCATATCTGAAGCTGCTACAAAATATTTTTTCAAGGGCTTTAGAAAATCTTCAGGATGGGCTCAACTTCCTCTCGGGTGGACTGAGACCACCCCAGCCCACCCCTGGCGCCGCCACTATTTAGGTTAAAAAAAAGTCGAAACCTGTAGGACTCTTTTTTCCTAACGTAGGAAAGGAATTCAGAAGAACCGCATTTCAATATTTTTAATTGATAGTAAGAGGAGAACCAACAAAAAAATCATCTTTTCTTAAATTGATTCGGACTAAGTTTATTTTATTTCGCAGATCAATTTATTTGACTCACTTGAATCCGATGAAGTATCGTTCAATGACTTCAATAATTTTGCTTCCTTGTTGCACACTTCTGAGAAACAATAAGGTTGAGCGTCGCTAATCTCACTATCAGAATATATCCACCAACGGCGAGCATGATACAATCAATTCAAACATCATGACTTTTCCAATAAATTGAACACACCGTCATATTTGCATTAGACAACTTAGGTTATCCGGAATACTCTAAATGAGTAATAAGAAGTTTGAAACGAATAGTAAATATATTTTTTGAATTATACCGTTAGATTAGCAACAATCAATTGAAACAAATTAATATGAATTGAAAAAATCGATGATTATTTATCTTTATCTTCGATAATTTTCGATTTACTGTTAGTTTTCAACATTATATTTTGTCGCATATCTCAAGATATGAATTGGAAACTTCTTTCACTAGATATTCAGTGCCTTGATTTATTGAATAATTATATCTAGGCCGAAAAACAAAACTTTGTCAATGTTGTAATATGTTTTGTTTCTTAAGTACTCATCGATTTCTTCTCAGAGTGATTAAAAGTATCCTTAAAATATTTACTTATTCATAAACGGCAATGTTTCTTTTTCATATGCTCGTTTGAAACACAGATTTTCTATACATCTTATCCATGATAATCGATCGTCACAAGTACTTTTAATTGAAGAAAATTTTCTAATTAGAAAAGAAAACGATTAACGTGTAATGTTAATTGTACTAAACCTCCTAAATCTCCAACACAATTATGCCGTTGATTATAAAATTCATGATGAGAAGAATTGACACTGATAATAGCATGAAATACTTTCCACGATACATATATAATAATACATAAACGGTTTGACAATTTCTAATCCATTTATACAGAACAAAATTAACAAAAACAAATAATTATCATTGACAGCAATTCAGCATGCATGCGTATGTTCAAAATAAAAATCTTAGATGTCAAACAAATCTACATCAAAATATGCTCGATTTATTTTTGATAGGCAGAGCATTCTGTACAATCTATGATCAAAGCTATGCCGCTTTCTATATCCAACATGAAAACATTCCGTCACGTTTCGTCAACCAGACTATTCCTAAGTCTTCTTCTTTTTTGTATTTCTTATCTTGCCTTACACTCGACTTCTCTCATCTCATTATTGGCAAAAAAAAGAAGAACTAATTACTTGAAAATCATAGTATGATAAGGAAAAAAGAAGAGAATCGCTTTTTATTTTTATTTTCTTTTTGTCGAGAGAAATTAAACAATAGTTCTCCAGGGATCAATCTGTTCATCATCATCATCATCATCATCGTCATCATCATGGTATGATGTATTGATGAGCAACTATCTGCGTGATGTTTTTGATTCCAATCTCTATATTTTTTCTCCACCCATTCTCAATGGAATTACATGACTATTATCTACTGGCAGAATACTGATCGACGATAAGTATATATCGCCGTTGGGTACTAATGAATTGAACATATAACGGCTATGTTTATATTGGTTAAACGAGTCTAGCTAATTGCTCAGCATGAATATATTGAACATGTGACTTTTTATCGGAAAGAATTATTCACAAATAAAATATAAAGTATTTCTTTTGGCTTTCACTGCTATCCTATATCAAATTTGTAATTGTGTAAAACTAAAGAATTTATTTTTTCTAAATACAACCAATGAAAGTGTGAAAATTTTTATTGATTGATACATATGGCATGATTCTAATTGTGTCAAGTAATACGTTGTTGCAATTGTAGAAAAACTTGTACACGTATAAATTCTTTTCTATATCATGTTGATAAAACGTTTTTTGAAATCAAGACTCGAAATGAGTTCTGTTAATATTTAAACTTTTTGATTACAGATGTATGCTGAAATTCTTAATTTTATTAGTATGTTTCTAATTGAAGAGTCACTATTATAGCACCTCTCTTGTTTTTCTTTTAAAAAAAACCTACATCATTTTGACACATTCTTCTGTCTTTCTCTCTTTCACACACGGCTATAGCATTGTATCTATTCGCTATTATCTCTTTCCCATCCATATAGACAATAGATGTGTCAAGTATAATGAACTGTTGGGTTTTTGTTCTCTTATTCGATAGTTCATGTTCATTGAAGCACATCAATTCTGTTGTGTTTGTAGATGTCAAAAGAAGAAGATCAAACACAAGAACAAAAAAGAGATAAATGCGATTTTGTCACTCGACGGTTTGCATGTGTAAACTATTGTCAATGATGCTAGGCTCTTAATGGTGTCGTGTTCAATTGCCTCCAGGTCAAAGTCAAGTCTACAGATGGTGTCGTGTTGTGTATGAATATAGATTTATATTCTTTCGTTTTTTTTCTCTAAAACACACAAAAACAGGAGGATAAAAGAGAATATAGATAGTGATAAACACACCCTGTGATGTTAGTAGTGAAATTGAAACTAAAATCTGTTTGATCTAATGAAGAAAAGACGAACTTGAATAGACGCGGTTGGTGTATAACTGACACGAACATGCCAACCTATCCTTGATGATGAATACAGTTGATAATGATGGAATAAAAAAAGAAAGTAACAGGGAAGCGCGTCATCAAACAATCATATCGATTATCGGTTCTGTATTTCCTTGTCGTAACTTGTGCATCGTTAGCACATTCATGTTGAGAAACACAGCAAGTGATGAATACTTGATAGATATAAGCAATAAAATTAAAATTATTAAAAATCATGCCGACAACCGTATCACATAAGCCGACTGCACGTCCAGGTCGCTCATAACAGTTTTCTTGACATTGACTGTCATCAAGGGTATTGAGTATGGTTTTTCCTTAGAATCATTGAGCAAAAACATCCCAAAAGGTCCTTGAGAAGAAAACTTCTGCGCTCAATTCAGAATATTCCTAAATATCTATGTGAACAATACAAGTTGATTATTTTATGATTTGTAATTTTCGTACTGATTCGTTTTAAATAGATATGCAAGTCGCTTTTTTTATATGATTATATTTCGATTGACTTGCTCCGCCTCTGTCATGTCTTTTCTTAATGAACTCAACCATAACGGTGTCCATATGGTGATGTTTACCTAGGTGATTCAATGAAAAGAAGAGAGAGAAAAAACGTCGTATAAGGAGGAGTAGATGAAGATGGTTTGTCCTCAGGCGACAAGAAATAGATAGATCGATAAATAGATAGGTAGATATTCATGTTACTACTGATGATCGCTTAACGGTTATATATATATATATGTGTCTGTGTAAAAAAAAGAAATGTATAACAGCCTGGATATTTAGTGATATTTATCTTGTTTTTTTTTCTATAAGAATTAGAATAATAAGGAGCTTCAGGCACGATCTGTTGCTGCTGTATTATGAATAGAAATAAGACCGAAAAAAAAAGAAAACGAAAGAAAAAAAACTAGATTTCAATATAAGAGAACAAACACAATGTACAACATGCGAAAAAAAAATCTAGAGAATAAGAAAGCAAAGTAGAAGACAAAAGAAAAAACGAATAAAAAAATAAGACAGAACTTTTTTTTTAATAGCGATACTCGTCAAGATTAGGATTATAATTTTTCTTTGTTTATGATTAAAAGTACGGAGGATAAACACCGACATGATGTTGTGGATTGGCCATATAGGATGATTTTGTTGGGGACGATGAATTCGATGACGATGATAATGATGTACCTGTTGTCGTCGTTGTACCTATGGATGATAACATAGATGATGAAAATAATGGATGTAGTGCTGCGGCAGCTGCATATGCTGCTTGTTGAGATTGATGATAAACTGATGATGATGATGGCGATGATGATGTTGATGCACTGTTAACGGCCATGGCTGCCGCAGCTGCTTGAGCATGATAACCATTGAATGCTTGTTCATTCTTCATTAAAAGTCCATAAGGAAATGGATCTTTATCTTTAATACTACATGATGAACTGCTTGCAAGCAAATTACCATTACGTTTCGTATTCGGTTTTCTGTTACGTGTTTGAATGTTCTCTTTTTTCAATGTTATTGGACGATTAACCTATCAAATAGAAGAATCTATTCAGACCAAAAAAGAAAACAATAAAAACACAACCCAATGTTTATCTTTATTGTTGCGTCAGATAGAAAAAACAGATACTTTCATTTGTTTTTCTTTTGCCTTCTCGTTCATTAACGGTTCATCTTGTTCAATTGAATATCACGATGGTGATGATGATAATGATGATGATGTATGTGGACAATGTCTCAAATCTTTTTCTTTTTTTTCTAATCGAATTTGTCACGTATTTAATACAATGACTGAATTTGAACACGTTTGCGATTGATCAAGATAATTGTGTATACTTTTCATGGACATATGAAAAACTCTATCCTTAAATTAGTTCATCATGTCAACTAACACATACTTTTGACTTCTATTATTTTTCTTTTCTATGATATTCTATGAACAGATTTTGAATTAGATTACCTTATGTAATTTATAGTATAAACCACAAGCATTACAAACACTTTCGCCATGGCCATTTCGACGCCATAGTGTCGTTGTACTTGTATTACAGTTTGAACAGTGAACACCTGTTTTCTTAACTGTTGACTAATAAAAAATAGAGTACAAATCAATCGTAGAAATATAAAATATTCCTGTCAATAGAATTTCCTACTAAACGTCGTTTCGGTTTTATCAATGGTCGATTGTGTCCATTCATTTTATGATAAAGACCACAAGCATTACACAGGTAATTTCCATTACCATCACGTCTCCATAATGGTGTAGCTTTAGCTCCGCAATTAACACATTCACGACCTTCAGCTAAACAGAAGCAACAATTATTTCTTTCGACATTTTTCTCTTGTCAAACCTTGACTAGTTTTTTTCTTTGCATTTGAATTCGAAAGTTTTCCTGACGATTCTGTCGGTGATTTCATAGTCGACCAAAAAGCAGCCGAATCTTTAAGGACATGTCCCCAGTTATGATGGTGATAGGCGGCTGCTGCTGCAGCGGCACTTGTTGTTGGTGATGTTGCATTAGGAAATAAATTTTGATGATGATGATGAATATGATTATGTGGATGGTAGTTTTTATTGTTAAGTAAATCATGTTGTTTGTTTGACGTATCAAGTAATGAATCATGTGGAAGATCTTTTGGTGGTGTCGGAGGATAGTATGGTTGACCGAATGATGTTGCTGTTGACGATGGATTAGTTGCTGACATAAAATTAGTATGCGCATGTGGAGGCTGAGGATGAGAAGATGTATAAGGAAATGCAGATGATGTTTGAGTTGACCAATTGCCAACAGTATATTTACTTGATTCAACCCATGGAAGTGATGTTAATGCTAAAAAATGTCATCATTCTCAAGATTGGCGTTATCTTCAAATCTATTTTTAACTGAATCAACTTACGTGCTGTTCCATATGGTCGATAATAGTCTACACTGGTCGGATAACATTCTGGAGGATAATTAGACCATGTATTACGATGGATATTATTATTATTATTATTATTGGTATTAGAATTTGATGATGATATTTCGAATGTGTCCATTTATAAGGATTTTGATTTCGTTGCCTAATCGAATAAAGAGTGTAAGAATGATGATGAAACGGATTTATCTTAATTTTTGATAGATCCGCAAATATCCTTCTTTTTTTCCTCGCTCATATATCTTGTCTTCGATAGGATCTTTTGTTGAAACTACAAGTTACACGCGTCGACCGGTAGAATAGATAACAACAGCATCGATTTTTTTCTTCTATGTATGAGCAAAAAATGAAGAGCGAATAGTAATATGGCAAAAGAGCAAGATTCTTACGACAAGATATGCATCCATCTAGATTTTTTTTCTATTACCCACCCCTCTCTCTCCTTCTCTCTCTCTTTCTCTCTTGGTTCGATATACAAGGCAATTTGAGTGTTCGTAAATGTATGTATGCTATTCTAGTTTTCTTCCTTTTTTTTCTCTTTTTCTCTATCGCAATATAACGACTAACTAATCAGATAAATGCATTCATGCGAGAGAGAAAAAAGACATAGAAGATGTTCGCACTAGTCCAACGAACACTATCGATTTTTTTTTCTTTCTTTTTTTTTTTGTTGTTCGGATTCATACACACGATCGGATTGGTCGCTTGATAAAAGATGCGTTTTCGTCCAATGATAAATGAGAATGATGTTATCTGATTGGAATAAAAAGGAAAGAAGAAAAACAACGACCATTGACACCGTAATGATTAGTTTTCTGTTATATCGGAAGTTAATATTTTCTTAATCAAAATTAATTAGTTGTCTTCTAAATTTAATTCATAAATAGTTCGATATTGTCTGGACTCGATGAAAGAAAGAGAAGATCAATGACTACAGATACTAATCCATCGATTTTGGGGGGAATAATGTCAACAAATATGTTTCCTTTTTTCGATGACGATTGATAAGCAGCAAAACATACTATTAGGATAGAAATCTGCTAAGGAAGAATGAAATTTTTGTAACGTTAGACGCGATAACATTGTCGAGCTATCTGTTCTGAATATTATTGACTTTGATGATTAAATTAATGTATATTTATTTATTTAACGTTCAGCTAGTTAATCACGATGAATTATTATGCGGCATTTCGATCTAACACGCGCATATTTGTTTGAAGAAATAAAACATCATGAATGATGCAACAGTTCTAGTTTTCGGCATGTCCATATATGCACATTCTCTATCATCTTGTTGACCACCAACTGTGAATTTCAGCTCTAATTTCTGTTTTTAAATGAAGTGCTCTATATTGAACAACACAGAGCACATATTTATATATATATATATATTAGTAAATGATAATTATCAGGCAAATAATTTTTTTGTGAAATATTTCATGTGGATTCATTCGAAAAACATTCTATAGACATAATATGAAAGTTTTTCTTATTTTGAATATCACACAAGAAGAAACACTTTCATTAGGTTGGTTATATTCTTTTTTTGCTTGACAGCGCTGAATATTTGTTTATCTATATATTTGATCAATCATTGAATTAATCGAGAACGTAAAAAAATGGGAGAGACGAATGTGACATACTCTACCATACAGGTATACTATGAATGTATATCTATATGTATGTATATAAATGAAATCACTTTCGAGACGATGAGTGAGAGTGCGAGTCCATTAGATGACAGTTAATCGACAGGCGAACGAATGAATGTAACTGTCATCCATGAACGAACCCATAAATCCTACGCAATAATAATTCATTGTTTTTTGTAGCAAAATGATTGAACGGAAAAGACATTCCTTATGAGAATTATCACCTAGACCATAGGCCTTTTCTCCTTCTATTGTTATTCATTTTCCCTTGAATAAAATGATAATTAGGTCATTTGTGAAAAGAAAAGGCTTCTCTTGATAGAAATGAGCCATATATATCTCTATATATATATGCCCTAGGGTGGGCGTTACCGACTCTAACACATTTTTTTTCTTTACGTTAGAATCGTATTGTTGACGTGCAAAAGAAACGAACTAAGGAAACGAGTGACAGACAGATGGGCTAGTTGCGGGTGTTACATCTACTGAAACATATAGATAGACACTTAGCGGAACAACAACGAGCAGTTTTTTTCAATTATATCCCGTTGTTATTTCATTTTGACGCGAGTTCAAGATAATAAATTGATACAAGAAACAAAATGCAAACAACATCTGCCTGTTGATGTACAAAAAAGAAAGACTTAATCCAAATGTTTTGATGAGGATACATGCTTTTTCATTGTTTTTTCGGCAACACGTTTCTTCTTACTTTGGATAAGTGTGAAAGTTTAAAACGATCTTGATCTCTGTTCTTGAATCCAATTTTGAGTACATGTCTTTCACGCTTTGAAAAACGAAAAAGCAAGGCTCATATTCACATACATATACAATGAATTAATCATTAAAACTGTTCATTTCTTTGACAAGATCCTCCCACCCATTTCTTAACTCAAAGTGCACATATTTGACATAAAGAGAGATCGATGAGTGTCTCTATCTCTTTTACATGTAATTATGGATAAAAAAGAAGAAGAAGAAGAAGAAGAAAAAGGTGAAAGTATATTGCCGACGAACATAGCTACCCCGCTGACACTTAGCGCTAGCAGCTGACTAACATTCATCAATTGGGATATTTCGATTCATATCTACGTCCTGTCTCAGAAACAGACTGGATATGCACACCAAAAGAAATTCGCCATGAGGAAGATGCCATCTCAAACTTACATGCGCACATCATTATGATAGAGTCTATAATTTCATTAGACCGATATATACATATTCCTTATAGTATATTATTCGCATAACTTAATCACAAACTCCGCCTTTTTCAAATGACAATTATCCTACGATAATTATTCATTGAAAGTAAATGACAAAAAAGAAAAAAAGAACGAAAAGATATTGTTTATTTGTTTTAAATATAAATTAGAAGAAAAGAATATTCATTTGACAATTATTTCTTCTTTTTCTTGGCGTCTTTTCCACTTGATTTTTCTTTTTTACTATCTTTTTTTTTGCTACTACTACCACCACTAAAAGATGCAAACATTAAAATTGTCAGGAAAAAAACCATTAACAATAATTTCCATACTTACTCTTTTTCTGATTTTTTATCTTTTTTTCTTGAAAATAAAAAAAAGAAAATTTTTCAATTACAACTAGAACGTGGTTCATTATTCGATTGACTTACGCATCACTAGTTTTATCTTTTATCTTTTCTCTAGTTTCATCTGTTATTTCTATATCTTTCGATTGTTTTAAAGTGCTTCTTGTATTTAATGTACTCATTGGTTTAGTAATTTCATCGACAATGGAAATTTTATCGTCATGGAACATCGATTGATCAACTATTTGTGACCTAATAAATGAATATTGTAAAAAAAAAACTTCGATTAAAACACACTCACGGTACTTGAGATGTTTTCAATGGTGATGATATAACTAAAATTAGTTGCATGGAATCAAATGTTCTACACATAAATGAAACAAACAAAAAAATATACCAACCATATGGAGGAGTTTTGAAAGCTTCTACAGGTGTATGTTGAGGTACAGGTTTTATTGCTACTGTTGGTGATAGCTACGTCATAGTTTTAATCAAATTACTTCATTAGTAACAAGATAAGAATACCTGTGATTCTTGTTGCGCAGAAAGAACTTGTGTTTGTTGTTCTGTTGGCATGGATTTAACTTGTTGATATTGATTACCTTTTTGTAGCAGCATCACAAGTTGTCCTTCAGTAAGACCTTGTGGCAGTTGAGATGGTGAATAAGTATGACGGCGAACGTTAATCATATTCGAAGAATCCACTGGAATATTTGTTGGCAAAAATGGACCCGATTGTGGCGAATCTGAAAGAAAAAGCATCATGAAATAATAGTAGCGGTGGATTTAGAATAATGGCAAATGTCTGTTTTATGATTGTACTTGTGTTAGATAGTTCACTGTTAACAATAAGAAGCATGTGTCATTAAAAACTTACATGGTTGCCGACCTTCTTCAGTACCATAGTTATAACCTAATCGTTGCTGTTGTTGCTGTTTTTGTTGTTGTTGTTGAATTGGATTATTTTGATAAGATTGTTGTTGACCATAATAGTTACTATATTGAGAAGGTGTATTCTATAGTAAAACGGGGTTGTAAATAATGGAATATGTTTTTGTTTTGGTAATTTCATACTTGTGGTGGATACACATAGGATCCTTGAATATCACGCAACATAGATGCATCTTCATAGTCAATTAAAACCATATTATTATTTGTACGTTTGTCTCCTAAACGATTTAACGTATTTGTTGGTACATAGACCTAAAATTGAATGAATTATTTTGACATAGTTATGATCGACGTACCTCATAGACAGATAATTCATCATCACTATGTTGCATTATGTTATAATCATTTCGATGATTATATTTACTAGTTCGTGAATATTGATAATTATCAATGGCATTGTCTCGTTGATATTTTGAACGATTTGTAACCAATTGAGAATCTCTATCGTATGTATTGTCTTTTCTTCTATACGCATAATCGTAATTTTTTTGCTGCCTTGATGGTCTAATAGTATCATCATCATCATCATCATCATCATCATCATCCTCATTATTATCGTCATTATCAATAGCAACATCATCATAACCATAATTACTCCTTGTTGGTCGTCTTGTATCTTGTAAATAAAGTTTTGATTGTTGTTGTGGTTTCATACGATTCATTGGATTTTTATTGCATAATTCACGCATGAGATTATTTTCCAATCGATGAATTTGTGGTATATCAGTATCATCGTTATGATGAATGCATAATAAAAAACAATTATCTAAATAACGATCACGATTATTTGGTAGTTGAATTGGATCGTTCGATGGTGATAAACCTTGGCGATCTCGATAGGCCATTTTTTTAATTTTTGGGATTTATTGATCGAAATGAAAATCTACGAAAAAATCTAGAAGATCTTGCTAAGTTTTCGGTCGAGTATAATGTAAGGAATAAGCAGAACAACAAACAAAAACTCGCGCGTTCATTGTACTAAACATAACTGTAAATACAATTGTTAACTATAGGAAAGTTAAATTTCAACATCTGAATGCAATTTGATTTTTCTATTAATAAATAATTTAGAATGATTCCGTTATTTTACTTTTATGATTTTTCTGAAAATTTTTAAAATGTGCCAAAGAACAAAATTTATGCATAGGAAAGATTCTATATTTCTTATAAACTACTAAACTGTAAACAATTCATTTATCTTTGCAAACAGAACCATATGGAAAACGATTGGTATAGAGAATATGTATCTCTCTTTGACGATAATGTCGATTGATACAAACGTTATTTTTAAACTAAACAAATATACTTTCACACGGAATTGTTTATCATTATTTTTATCTTTCATTCTTGTAAAAAGCATCCACCGAGTACAGAAATAAAAGCTACTTATGTATGACATATTCATATTGCATTTGTTTTGTATAGATTTGTACATGTCTTTTATGGCAAGCATCATGCGACGATTATTAATAGAATATTGTCATTAACTATTTGACACTTGAAAGAGTTAAAAGAAACATTAGAATTGATTCAAGGACTATTTAAAAGACTTTACGTTTCTTCTTCATTTAAATTACTTTCAATGTCCAATGTTTTCCACGTAAAAACGAACTATTTATTAATTGTATCCTTTCAATACAGATTATTTGTATGAAAGTAGTGATGCAGTTCAACTAGAAAAGTTAGACATGAATATAACAAAGAGATTTAACTGCAATGTTGATTTTATATCAGCTTCAGTTTCAAAGAACTGGTGTAGGGGAGAGGGAGATTCTGGTTTATACCAGAGAAGTTCGATAGTTAAAAATTTTTCAATCATTTATTAGATATGGACACATGATGAAGAACACTTCTATTCATCTGTATTAATAATAAAAATAAATAATTTGAAAACTTCTCAAAAGGTTTATTTTAATTATTTCCTGAACAACAATTCATACACTATTCAAGTGTTTTTACTATTTGATAATGAAAAATGAAGAAATAATGGTTCGTTACCCATTTCATTAACGATGAGATTGAGGTAGTGTTTCAAGTGATAAAACAGTTTTCAGTCGATACTATGTGCATTGTGAAGACAAACATGAATTATGAATATGCTGACTAGACTTTATATCCGTAGTTTGTTACCATATATAGATAGACTGTGTGCTAGATATTTCTAAATGAATAACGTATTGTTGTAACAGTGAAATTGATGATTGACTTGAAACTTCACATGACGATACTCCCACATAAATATAATTGTTTTTCATGAAACTTTCACATGTTTTGAGTTATTTCATTTATAAAATGAGATTATTGCATTTACCGATTGACGTGAGTGACATGAAAGAGGTTCTATCATTAGTATAATATAGCACGATAGGAACAATGAAAAGATCTTGGGAAAAGCATAAAAAGAAAATATTCGCGTTACAATATATTTCTAATTGAATGCACAAATCAAAATTTGAATAAACGTCCTTTTTTGTTCTTATCGCATGATTCTCGCATAGAATACAACTCCGAGTTACATAATGCTCATCATGTCGAATAACTAGCATTCTATCAATCGGAACACTTTCCTGGTTAGTTTGTATTGTATGAAAATTCTTAAATTTACATCTAGCACACATAGACAAGCAATCTACATGTTCAACTTCCTGGATGATCAATGGGGGGTTTCTGATAGTGGTTCGTTTGTCTTTCTAACAGATGATGCAATAGAATATACATCATAAATTCATCATTCGACTTCAAGTTTAATGTCTGAAATGTAAATAATAAGTATGACGTAAAATTAATGAAAATAGATGTCTCTTCTTGATTGATGGAACAATTCAGGAAGTCATGCAAACAATTGAACCGTACATGACTAATAAAGCAGTCAAAAGAGTATAGCCTTGTGGCAAATAAAGGAGTTTCTTTTTCTTTCTTTTGTTATGTTGCGATTTCATAATAAATTTCCGCCTCTTCAAATTATGACTCATAATATTTCTCTTGAAATGAATAGACATAACTATCTGTTCTATATATTTGTCAAAGTATGGCATTGACGTCTTAGTATGACATTTTGACACTGTCAGCTTCTATATCTGGCGCATGTGTTTATATTTTTTTATATTTTATTAAGACAATATAAAGAAAATTTGAACAAGTAGGAGGTAAAGCCAGGCATTCAATAACATTTATTTTAATTCATTAATCAGACAACATTAGTGATTTTTGGCATTTGAGAAAGAACGAGAACAAATCTACTTTGATTAAAAAATGTAGATATATTAATATATATATGTCTACCTTGTGTGTGTGTGTGTGTGTGAGTTAAATAAATAAAATACTTAATAAAAAACCTTCCCATTACTTTTAGTAAAAATAAAAATGGTTCACAGCCATAATTATATAATTTTAAGCATAATTGCTACGATAATTCTTCTAGTTTTATCAACATGTAATTCACATCCATTGTTTAGTGAATTTCAAGGTTTGTATTCGATTGATTAAGACGATACTTGTATTCATTCATAATCGCGATTGATGCTTTTTTGAATTTTAGCAATGGAACGTCCGATTAAATTTCATTCGAAGAATGCCGGCGAAAGATATATAAATCGAGTGAGATAGGATCAACTATTGCTTTTACTTTTTCACAATCGAAAATCTTCTTTTTAAAAATTCAGATGAAACAATATTCGGATACGATGGCACACTTGAAGAATTGGCGTCGCAATCTTGATCAATCGATAGAAGATAATTATGAAACATTTCAGGGTAACGGATTAAAAAATAATAAGATCAGATTCGTATGAAGATGTTTTCTCAAGTTAGAATTAAAGTAGTTAGAAGCACGCACACATGTACTCGAATATCGGAACGATCTTCAACTAGTGACGATGTTCAAATAATGTTTCAGATAGATTCGGTGTGGGGTCAGCTCTTGCCTGCAACTACTTAGTTGTAGTGACACTATGATTGACATATATCCTTTGAAGAGACTTCGTCTTCTGTAGCATTGTTGTACAAACTATTGGAAAGACTTCTCCAAAAATTCTTTATTTACTCAATACTTCATGGAATATTCTTGTTTGATGTTTTATTTTTATAGATATATTTCGACCATACGATTATTTGGATTATATAAGTTAGTGACAACGAAAACAAAACAATGAAGATTATCAATGCATTGGTTTTCTTATCCCCGACAATATAAATATCATGCTTACATTTGTCGTGTTAACCCAATGTCTTTTCCATTTATTCGTTCATTTTTCTTCTTTGAGATCTAAAAATACTCCTAATTATATATTGTAATTATATTCTATTTCTTACGAAAAAAAATCTCTTTAAAACGATATCATCTGATATAGTGCATAACACAATCGATAATTTTAAAGTGTTTTTAAGTATTTTATTCACGAGATTTACGATAATAAAAACAACAATATAGACATATGCTTTATGAATACTAACGTAAACTGATTATTTTTCAATAAAAATATTATCGAAGTCTATTTTCTTTTGGTTGAATAAAGATTTGAGTAAATGAGTCTGTCGTCGTTCAACTGTAAGACACATACTTATACATCATTTAATAATTCATGTTCGTAGTAGATTAGATTTTCTAATGGATACAAACGTCAAAAACAAGAAGACATCTATTTTAATAGTCTATGGTTCCTTTAAAGTTTTCCTTTGAATGAACTTGTGAACTATTAACAATATTATATTAATTCGTATGGAACGATGAACAAGCGAACATTGATTATTCTTAAAGGAAATTAGATGTAAGACATTAAATAAAAGTTAGCAGAAGAAAACAAAATCATTTATTTCGAAAGATATGTAAATGAAAACATATTTCCACCGGATGGTAGTTGGAAACAAAATTTTATATTTTGATATGCGGTTTCTTGTTGAATTTGGGATACATATTTGCTTATCAATGAACCGTATATGATTTAAATAGAACTTATGTCATAGTATAAAAGTTCGACTAATAATAATAATATATTAATGAGTTTTCAAGAAATAAACATCGAATGAAGAATATCATCTTAATCTTAAACTATGATCAATTTTTAAATGAAGATGCTTCATCGATCCTGAATATTCTTAATACAGTTATTAACTATAAATAACATGTATCAGTCATTTTTTGTAACATTAGACTTGAATTGAAGTATTAAAGTTCATGATTTGTCAAGGAATTATTTTGTTGAAGTAGAAGTTAAGTTATGATTATAATTCATCGATACTATTTTGTATGACAAATCTAACATTAATTTTAACAAAGATGAAAATGAATTCTCAACTTTCATATGAGATGACTAATCGTGTTAAATACTTGCTCTATTTTGAATTGCATTACGTATATTGTCACGATTCTTTGTAAGTCATTTTAGTGAGAATATACAACTATACATTCGTCAATCGAAATACAGATAAATATATTTCAATTGATTGATATTATGCTTATTCGATTTTCATATATCAACCTGTGATTACATACCGATATGAATTATTCTAGTATTCGTACCGAAGTAATGAAAACTTCTCTAGTCTTCAATCGTTCGTCTATTCGAATAGGTAAAACATACCCAATTGTTTATTGGCAAGTGCTTTGAATTATTTAGTGTTACCAAAAATGATCATCATGTGTTGCAGTCAAAAAACAGCAAAACAAAATTGTATCACTGTCACTTGCTAAAAGAAAATCAATGTAAAAACATACGTACACACCCGAGAATCTCTTCTAATAGAAATACAATTTATTTGCATCGAAACTATCCAGAAATCTCTGTATTTATCTAGTTGTCGTTATTATTATGATTAGATCAGTGCAAACTCTGTTTTATCTTAACATGATTATACATATTCAATGATTGAATTTCAAAATACTTTATATTAACACATTTTGAAAATAATTCTTTTTGCTTTGAAGAAAAGAAACACACCCTTTACAAACAGATCCAAAAAAAGAGCAAGAACGAAACACACAAGATGTATATTGAATCTATACTTATAATACTAGATACATTATCTGATAATGGGCGACTCACAGAAAAAAATGACACAGCACACATGCACACACACACACACACACACACACACACACACACACGCGCGCGCGCGCAAGACACATTTACAAGAGAAATAGAGGCCATCATGTACTTAAATCAATAAAACAGAAAAAGAAAAATGGAGAATAAGAGAAGAAAACGAAACAAAAAGAAAATATATCACATAAAAAATATTCGTCGTTTCATCGTTGGATCCAAATTATAAAATTTCTAAGTCGGGCGTATTGGAACTGTCGTCGGATGTCATGGAGACAGGTTCAGGTGATGCCATTGGTGCACGACCCTCACGTAACATACGGTAATATCCTAAAATGAACAAATTGAAATTATGAGTTTCACGAAATAAAATAAAAATTTAGTGAAAAAGAAACAAACCATAAATTGAATAGAATACATTAGAGCGACTACATTTAAAGATCGTACGACATTAATTTAACAATTATACATAAAATGCATATGAACGGGTTTTAGGGAAAAGTACGACTGAAATATAATCGATTTTCTTTTAATATTTAATATCAGAAATCTTTTTTTCACGATCAATTCATTCTAGTCATCCAAACATTTGTTTCTTTTTAAATAGTAAATATATAAATAGACACAAATATGTATATGATGTATATCTATCAAGACTTACATATCGGATGTTAACGTAGAAAACAATATCGGCGAACGACGATAGATAACGGAAGGCGTGATGAAGAATGTGCATGTGTATGTGTGTGTAAACATATAATAGCATAGTGCAATGTATATGATATGTGAGTAAACAAAATAGGGACTCAGATACGGTGTGATTACAATATAGTTTCCAAAATAGCCACTTCACCTGTACCAATCGTTGATGAGCCCGGTGTTAGATTTAATGTTGCCGATGATGATGTTGTTGTTGCAGGTGATAACGGATGATGCTGATGCATAGTTTGTAAAATTGATGCATGTATTTGTTGTAAACTTTGTTTCACCATACGTGCTGATGGACTATTTGATTGATGTGTTCGTATTAATGGTGAATCCATCGAGAGAATCGTTGTCGTTGATGGAGTAGCTGAATCGTTGTTTATACGTGTTTGACTTTCATTTGGTATTGAACTTATTTGTTGAGATCTACTATGTACACATGCTGGCGATTTAGATGTTAATATTAAGGATGATGACATAGGATCATTGTAATCGTTCTGTTGTGCAGACTCTTCATTTAAAGTTGTCAATATTGATGAATCGAAAGTTTTTTCAACATTATTTGTTTGTACTGGCAAGATCGGTGATGATGATTGTGGTAATGATGTAAACGAACCCGATTCATTTATTTGGTCACTTTTTTGTGTAATCATAGTAAAAGCACGTTTAAATTGTGTCGCCAATTTATGCTTGGGATTTGAAAGTAATGATGCTATTGGTGTCGGTAATGATGATTCATGTTGCTCCGAATGATCCGTTTTCATACAATCTGTTGGTGCTAATGGATTTGCATTATGTATAGCTGATGACATATTGAACATCTTCTTATTCATAGTTTTTTCTAAATTCATTTTGCCTCGTTTTCGACCAACACGAGCAGCTATAGAATGACACACGAAAATTAAAAAAAACACATTCATTAATATTATGCTCATAATTAAGAAAAAAAGAAAAAAAGAAAGAAAGATTCTACTTCAAACGCATGCAAACACGGCAAGATTCAAACAAATTCATTTTCTCACATCTTTTGGAATCCTCAACTGGTTCGAATTTGCCTGTTTCTAAGTTTATCAATAATTATTTCCTTTTACATATATAGCATTTAGAAAACTATATACAAACCTGGATTTTTCTTCAATGATTGAACTTTAAATCCATTGATGCTCAAAATTTCCAAGAGCTCGAAACTGAAATTATAATCATAAATAGAAAAAAAGACAAATGAAGAAAAATATCTTACCGAAATGCGGATACATCTTGTTTTATTTCATTCAAATCATCCTCTGTTACACCTTCAGTTTGATCTTTTTGTTGTCGTTTCATTATGTATCGTTTAACTAATTCACGTATTACAGTTTGATACTTTATTTCACGTTCATTGATTTTAAGAAGAATTCTCTAAACAAAAATACATATTTATGAAACGTTTCCAATTAAAAAAGTGAAAAAGATCATCAACTCGATTCTAAATGTAGGACTAAATTTCTTCTTCTGTTATTTCAAATTTCAAGAAACTTCTTTGTCAACGGTTTCATTTTTAGCTTACCGATATTTACTTATATAAGTATGAAAAGAATATATTAGAGATTTGACTGAAATGAAACAACCTATAGGAACACAATCTATACGAAGCTTTGCAAATCTATTAGAATTCGGGAAACGCTCAATAGCATTAAGTGACATTGGAATTTAACTAAACCTCTATGATTATCATTAGACTTCAAGAAACTGAATCAATATAAGTACTCGAAGCATATCCGTCTATAGCATTGTTCAGAATGATATCAGGTAAACTTTGATAACAATACTTAGGATACACGATCTGAACGAGAAGTCAAAAGTCAAAGTTTGTCGTCTTCACTATCCAAACAGGTGTAAAGCGTCATACATATGAAGAACTACATCAAATGATTATAATTCTTAGGAAGAATAATAACAAAGATGTTTACTTTAATGCTTTGCCATCGATTCCTTAATTGTTTCTTAGAACAACCAAATACTCGACGATATGTATACCGACAAACATAAAATATAGATTTCGGACTTGGAATAATATTAAATGGTGGTGGTAATGTACCACCGTCTTCAAAATAACTAGTCCAAAGTTTGGCTCTAAAAGAAAACATAGACGACATGAGTTAGATTCTTTTTGTTTTTATTCAATTTTTTTCACACCTGGCAAATTTCCATTCTGTATCTGTTGAATTCTAAAAAAAAAGACGTAATCATCTTGGTTTCTATGAAAACTAGAGTATGTTAAATTGATACATACAGCTATGTATTGATAGGAATTACTCATCATAGCAATCAACATATTAAGAAGGACAATAATCATTATTGATGAATAGACACCATACATTGTCAAACCGATGAACATAGTGAACGTATGTTTTTTATAGATTTGAAATGTCTGTAAATCTATTAAACCGAATGTACCCCAAAAGAGTGTTTGTAAAGATTCAAAAAGGCTACAGTGAAAACAAAAGAACATTTCATTTATATATGTATCAAAATGAAAAAAGGAAAACTGAGAGTACTTCGAAAAATGTTTATAGATTTCTTTTGCGCAATATTCATCGAGACCTGAATCATTTTCACATTCGAGCTTTTTCATACGTGCATAATACCAAAACAATTGATTAAGACCACATGCAAATGCAAATGCCACAAGTATAATAAGTACACTAAATTTTAATATATCATGTACCATACGTCCTAATGAAATTTGTAATGGTCCTAAATGTGGATTTATTGTAAATATATAAACAAGCTTCAGTGAACTAAATATATTGGCTGCAGCAAATATTCCTTCAGATATTAATGTTGGATCCCATGCATTCCAATCTCGTCGTCGAACATTATGTCCCGTCGATATACTGGCTGGATCTGATGTTACATTATGATGATGAGTATGATGAACACTTGATGATGCATGTGCAACTTGATCAGCAACTAATTTTCCATGTAGATCACGTTCTTCTCGATTTACCTAAATTAAAAGAAAAGCTTTTTCTTTGATTTTTTTCCTAAGTTTGAAATCTTATTAATATCTCATAGTTAGGTATACGTGAGGAAGAAGAAAATTGTATATCGCGTTTTTTAAACTATTATTTTTTATTCATATTTAATCATTCGATTAATCTTACTTTAATATACGCCATAATACGGAGAACTATGGTTGCAACATAAAGACAATTTGTTATCCAATCCAATAGATTCCAAGTATCCGCCTTAAATGTAATAAAATAAACGTCATTTCAAATCGAATTCTTTATCTTGCGTTACCATATATTGATGAAGGCCTTCTTGATATAATTGCTTTATTTCTGCCCAAATAAATCCAGCAACATAAACCATAATCTATAATTATAAATTTAGAAACTAGGAAAAAAAAACTCTTGATGATAAATATCCTACAGCTAATTCGACTGGATTTGGCGGTGGTCCACGTCTTTCATTAGCTTCTTCTTCAATGCCTGATAGTAACTTTCCGAAATCAATTCGTAATGACACAACAAAAAGTAAGACTGAAAGAAATAAAAATATGAGAATATAATTTATATCAACAGAGGCGTAACTCAAAATAGATTGTGGGCAAGACGAACAGTAGTTAAATCTCATACAAAAGCAAAATGAATTCTCCAAAGTAAGAGTAAGTTACGCCTCTGTATATTAATAACATACTAAGAAAGAAAATGTAAGAAACCGAATGACAGATGAATTTAATAAATGGTTGTCGCATTATTCGGCCAAAGCTACTTCGTGGCATTAATAAATAGGCAACTGATAATACAGGACAAAGTAAACCGACAACCGCTGTTATTAAAATTTTAATCACCGAATGACGACGTCGAAAGCCTGGCAAACCTTCATACCACAGAGAAGCAAGTAACTGTTGACAATGTGAATGGGATACAAACTTGCATAAAAAGAAAACAAACAGAAGTAAGATTTGAAGATTTTTGTTTTATTTTTACTTTTTTTTGTTTATAACGTATGGCTAATTTTAATCGTGCTAAAGTCATTTTTTCTGTTGTTTCTGCCATTTCTGAGATTACTGGTGGATTTTCAGAATCATAATTCAAAATAATTTCTAATTCTTTCGATGAACGTGTTTCAGCTAATAATGCAGCACTATATTCTTGACATTGTTGTGCTAGTTGTTCATATTCTTGTTTGAATTCATTTTCAATTCGTGATAAACGTTTTAGTTCACGATTCAAGTCGAATGCTGTCATAATAGGATCACGACTTGATAGTGATATATAACATGGTGATGATAAAGCTTTATAGGCATTTATACGTGATCGTGAATGTCTTAAACTATCTTCTTTATTATATATTATGCAACTTTCACAATTACAACGAACATCATGAGGTTCCGTTACTTTTTCACCTAGAAACAGGAAAGACAATTGGTTTATTTCGTTTGTAGGAAAATAAAATTAAATAAATCGTATTCTTTTATGGTAATACTAAACATAAGCGTTGTCATTTACTCTTTCATGGGCACGAAGTTTATTTCAGAAATGTCAACTGATTGATTCGAAAAAACAAAGACGGGAGTTCTTTTCATGAAATAATTTATATCATACGATGAAGAAATGACTTTGCTATGATCTTAATTTGCAATGAAGCTTCGAACGAGATGGAAACATCATCCTATGAGATTTGATGGTTTGTCTCATCTTATCAAATCAGATTCGCATAAACAAATTTTCCATCCCATGGGATTTATTTATATGATTTGGTCTATCCTATTTTGTAAAACGATATATCTAATATAAACAAATTTGCGAGGTTTATATTGAGTTTCATGATTATCTTATTCTGTCTATTTCCGTTTTCAGTTAATTATTATTTTTTTTCCCATGAATTTTTCATATTATTCAGATGAATGCGAATTGTTTATTCCAAAAACAAATGAACTTCCGGCTTTGAAGTATTAAGATTGTTCTTTGGCATTCTAATTAATATTAGAGTAAAGTCATCTAAATTCAATGAATCTATTTGAATTAACTAATGACATGTCTTACTACACAAAACTTAACATTTTTTTTAATCAGATTTTCATGTTTTGTTTATACTTATGATTGATGGAGATGAGTTTTTCTCATTCATAGATTCATTACTGCTAATGAGTTGACTTAATTTTCTCCATTGCTTAGCATCATTGAAGGTTGTCATATATTTTGTCGAACTATAGGAGCACTAAGGATAATTATTATCTGTCAGAATCTTCTGTTGCTCTTTAGCCTTTGCTTGAAATGACAATATTTCAGAATAAGGTATATTTATAGAGTAACATAAAGAAAAAAACATAAGTATTCTTCTTGATTATGCTATGACATCGATGCAATCAACAAATATGAAAGGGAAATGTCAGAGAAAAATATTTGAGACTACTTCCAAAAATATAATCTACATAAATTGAATGGAAATTGTGATTTTTTTTTGAAGATGTCATTGGATGAGATAATCAATCTATTATCGTAGTCCGTTTCTTGTTCAATGGATATGACCAACACAGTATGGCATGGAATATATTTCTTTTTTTTGCTCCGTTTTGTACTATGAAATCTTTGTGAATAGTGAAATACTTTTTCCTTTTGATAAGCTCAATATGAAAACTAATAGTGCACATCAATGTAGTTTTTTCATTCTTTAAATATAGACATATCGATCATATTTTTAGATTAGTTAATGCAATGTCATGCAGATGTGACATCATACCTTTCCGACATTGCATAAATTAATTGAAGAACATGATCAACGTGCCGTTTTTTTTCAAGTGTGAAAAGTAGCTCCGACCCTTGCCATTAGTGTTCATATGGAACTTATGATAGAAAATGACGTGCATCACGTTCATGATCTGATTCATTGAAAAGAGTTAGAGCACTAGGATAATTTTGTTTCAGTGCATTCATTCTTTTTGTTTTGTCTCCGTCAAAAGAAACCCACAAGTAAATATGCAAAAATAAACAGAATTCCATTTTCTGTCTTTCAATTTTCATTAAAAATGACATCTGAAATATTGACAGACTCTCAATCTTCTTCAATGGAATTTTCTCTATCAAAATGTAATGCAAAGAAAAATTTCCATTAAAGAAATAGTCTACAATGAGAATGTCAGAAACAAAACTATTTGTGTTCATATGATATACAAGTAGTATGGGTCGAATAAATTTTATTATCTCTTGTAGAAACAAGCTTATCGACTCTGTATTTAATTGGGCAAAACTTACATACTTTTAATGAGAGAGAAGAAAAACGAAGGAAATCCCAAGAGATGCGAACGTCGTCCCATAACATTGACTTATATTACTTTATTCTGAGACTTTTTTCGAAAGCTATTTGGAAAGATGGAGAATTAACGAGTAAAGATTTGTTTTTTCTCATGCTTGCTACGTTGATATGTAATTCACTTTCGATTGAATAACTTAAATTTAATGAGAAAGGTTCTTTTTTCATACCACGTTCAAGTAGAATTTTAACAATTTCATAATTATCTCGATGTGCAGCCAATATGACAGGTGTTATATCCGGTGTATAAGACCGTGATGTGCTTATAGTTAATTGTTCATTTACCTAAAAACATAGACAGAAACAAAGAAAAACTTAAATTTAAATAAATACGTCAAAGCAAATTTGTCTATTGATCATTCAATTATTATAACACACGCATACGGACAAACATACAACCATTGCTTACGAGCTTCAGTAATAATAAGCTACGTTAACCAGATGAATACTAACTATTTTATCACGAATTATCTACAGGGAACTTTTTTTTTTCTGGCTGCTTGTATATGAAGGTTCTCTATGGGAATTATTAACATGAACATAACTTATTATTATTATTATAATTAGTTGGAATTAAAATTAAAAAGGAAACTAAATACTCAAAATACGCATACACAAATTAATAAATACACCCATTCACGCACACACATAACACTGGCTCTTCGACATTGTTCGATACTCGAATCGTACGAAAATAACCATCGGACACGTTCTTGTTGTTTATACATAGCCGATAGAATGATGATTTGTAAAATCTGTTACTAAAGCTTAACGCAGATATAATAAAGAAAAGGCAGCAACAACAAATAAAAGAATAGCATGTGTGAAAATGAACATTAAGAAACAACATGGGTGTGTGTGTGTGTGTGTGTCTGTGTATAGTTTAATTAGTAGAGCGTGTGCATGTGTGTGCGTGTATGTGTTTTAGCAGTAACAACGGTTATCATAAAAATTAGTTTATCCATTCATGCACGTTAAGAGCGTAGTAAAGAAGGAGACGACGAAATTTAGCTCCCGCGTTTTTAAACGGCGATTACGCCTACCGATTGCTCTTTTCTCCGTACTGCCTGCAGGAGAAATGCCCATTTAGATTTTGGATTCTAAAAACAAAATTAGAAGAAGAAGAGCGAAAGATAATGGCATCGAAAAAGGCAAGAAATCAAGGAATATTTAAATTCTAATAATCATCATGATAGCAATAATAACAATAATAATGATAATAATATTAATAATAATAATTAATCGAGATATTTACATGCTTAAAATATAAAGAAAAAAAAATATAAACATAATAGATGCACGAGGAAGTAGTCGCTAAACTAAACAAATAACTATGTATTATGATAAGCATACATTATAATCTCCTAAGTAATACATAAATTATGCTTGACATATTTTCAAGCAATAGGGGATAATAGATAAGATGTAATTTTAAGAAGTTTTAAAGAAGACAGGCTATAATTGTTGAATTTCATTCTTTGGATTATATGAAGTAACACGAGACCCACCTCATAACTAGGAGTAGTAGTAGTCGTAATACTTTCATCAGCATCACCATGTTTCGATGATAGATTTAATTTTGAAATGTGGAAGTACGACCAAGCCGATTTCAACTATTTTTCGCATATACATAGGGATAAAGATTTACATATTTATACGTCATTTGTTTATACAATACATACACACATGTGTATTTTTAAAAACAACACTAATAAGCACCTACAAAACAAATGGTATCCTACTTTAGTTGAAGAATCGTGAGATTGCGGTTGTGGTTGTGGTTTTGGTTGTTGTTCTGGATGTTCGTTTTTCTCTTTATCTAGTGCAACTTGGGCTAATGTGAATAACTGATTCGATTTATCGTTTATTACAGTGTTATTCGGACACTATATTACAATAGAATAAATAAATGAAATGCCGCAAGGAATATAAATATGTATATAAATATATGTATATATCAAACATCTGATTGCAGTATAATATATATACATATATCGATAAGATCAATAAATGGATTTTTTAGAATTTATACGTATATATGCATTTACAGTTCTTTGCATAAGTCGATAAAACATTTTCATCATAAAATAGAATGTTTTTTCTTTTGTTTTTGAAGTATAATATGATTTTTTTCAGACTGTCAATACATTGATATTCAGATATTCATAAATTATCTTTTCAAGATTGGCATGTTCTTCTACTCTGACTTCTATGAGAATGACAAGTGTTGGAATAAGTAGCACGTCTTAATATCTTATCTTATTCGATTACATCAATTTTTGATAATATCTATCAATGTCAAAATTATTTACAGTTAGTAAATTAAGTAGAACTTAATCTGTTTGTTAGTATTGTCATTTCTTTCTTGTCGTTGGTTCGTATAACTATATGATAGATCGTAAACGACAACTATAACTAACGCATATATCTTTTAAAAAGACACGCAACCTACTTTATTGTTATCTTCATCTATGCTATTCTTTTTCTGTTGTTGCTGTTGTTGTTGTTGTTGTTGTTTTTGTTGCTGTCGAAGATCGTCGTGTTGAAGAAGAAGTTCTACAGCTATTCATGTGACAGATAATTAGAATGTTTATTTACATCATTAGTTAAAGTACCTTCAACAAACTCTTCATCTATAGCACGAAGTAATGCTTCACCTGTATCAACATTGTAATTTAGTAATAATTCAATCATTTCAATATTTTCATATTCAATAGCTAATTAAGAATAAAAATATTTAGTTGAACAACAAAACATTTGAGTTTAAAAATGAAAACCTATTAAGAGTGCACTGCGACCTAGTGGATCAAGACAGTTGATATTAAGTGATGTGATTGGCATGTCACTACTACTGATCACAGTTGATAATTCTTTGGACGCCATCTCAAGATATCTACGAGTAGTAGCCATATCTCCACCTATTCAACAAAAAGAGACATTCATATATATCAACAATAGTTCTATTTAGGTTCAATAATTTATCATAGAAAACTAAATTTTGGGTAACAGCTGTCGTAACAGCTGGTATCCAAATCTTATTTGTTTGTATTTTTTTTGAACAAAGACAATATTTCTATCGATTTCGATTTATTTTTATTCTTATCTTTACAATTTTTTCGAATGACTTTTTATCTATAAACGTCTTTTTTTTTTCTAATACGATTTTCATGGATAAGATTTCATGGCCTTAAGGCATTTCCGAACTTATATATTCGATGAATAATAACTAAAAATAGATATTTTATGTTTTGAGAATATCTTTACTAGTGATAATTTTATTCTAGTCGAGTGAAAATTTTATTTTCACCCAAAGAAAGAAAGAAAAACTCATTTTCTTTTAATTTTCATTCATACGCATATTCATATATAGTTAGATCAGTGTCGTTTTGTTTTGTGAGATTGGCTTCATTTTTATCAAGAAAAAAAAAAGATTTATGGAAAAAAATGCCACCTTTTAAAATGAAATCGAGGTTTAATTTATATTAACAAGTATACTTGAGAATTTTCTAGTCGTGTCTTCGTGTCTCGGATCAAAATAGATGAAAACAAGAAAGAAGAAGAGAAAAAAAAGAATAGACAGGTCTATCTTTTAATGATAAATAATAAATAGATCGTTCTTGTTTTATGTAATAAAAAAGAGAAAAAAAGCAAGAGAAAAGAGGAAAACGTTGGCTTGCTTTTTTCTCTGATTGTACTCTGTTTATATCCAAAAAAAATTACCTAACTAATAGATATAGTAGAATAAGAAAATTGGGTTCTTACGTTCAACAGCAACAAGATATTTTTTTTCATCTTGTGTCAATTCTGGATCTCGTCGTAATTGTGCCATTTGCTGTGCATATGTTTGTGTTGTAAACGAAGCAGTATTAGCAAAATCAGCAAATGGTTCATTTGATGAACGTCCCACTAGTTGTTCTGCTTTACGATAATCTTTCATAAGTCGTTGTATAGCTCGCGACATGTGAATATTGTTCAATAGTAATAATAAGAATAACAATAGTAAAAAAAAACAAAAATAAAATAATCGCAACTGGTACAAAATCTAACCTATACGATTATATTTATACTTAAACATTCTAAAACAATTCAAATCAAAATAAAACAATTCGTTAGTTAGTTGTTGGTTAGTTTGACTTCATACTATTCTATCTTGAATACGATAAGAACAATAGAGAGCAGAAATAAAAAAATAGGAAACAAACTAGGAGAACTTATTTATATGATCCTGAATAGAAATTGAGAATAGAAGAGTGGCATTAGTCAAGATTCTCTTCTCACATAGGACAGTATGTCTTATATTTGAGTCCGTCTCAAAACGAACGAGCGAAACTCAACGATAGGAACGCGGCAAATAATAGCTACATTTGATTTGTTTTCGGATCGTCGTCGGCCTATAATCATCAACGCGTATAAACATGCGAACAACGCAACGGCTTTCCCTATGCTAGCTTACGACCCTACACATACACACACATAGCGCGCATCTTGCGCCTTGTCGTTCTAATGAAATTCTTTATGTTTCTCCGTTCTCTTTTTTCTTCCCTTGCTCTTTGTGTTTCTCCTTCTCCCTGTGTGTGTGTGTGTGTGTGTCTCTCTCTCTCTCTCACTCACAGTTCCCACAGGCGTTGACACTAACTAAAACGCAAGTGCTACCGATACCGTTCGCATGGTGCTTATAGGCTCTGTTCGTCTCGATTTTCTTTGATCGATCTTACCCTATCATTCAATAATGACGATGAGAAGCATAAATCGTTCGCAGGACTCTGTTTTTCTCTTCATCTTATTTTATAGCCTTAGTACTTCTGATTGTAGAAGTTGCTGTTGTGTGAGAATTCGATGTCGATAGATGAAGGGAAAAATTTTTTCTTAATCAATGCATTCATGAAGATGACTAGAATTAGCTATTATCATCATCATCATTACTATCATCGTTCGTTTTTTCTATTCTCTAATAACTTTTATATATCTCTTTTTAGTTTCACGTCAACTATATGACAATACATAGGTAGTCATTACTGAAAGAAAAAAGAAAAAGAAAAGGGTAAAGAAATATAAAAGGTAAGAAAAGGAAACAGAAAGAGAAACGGAAATTGTCATCATTCTCACTGTTTTCTCACAGGGGACTCTTGTTAGTGTTGATGATAGATTTACTGTAATGTCGACGAATAACTACCGAAAAGAAATGAAATAGACCAAGTAATCTTGCTATGTGTGTGTATAACTACAAAAGATCATGTGACAAACAATAGAATTGTTAATAGTAGTGTGTAATTTTCTTCTCCATTGGCCATAATATCTTTAAAAAAAATAATATCTTTGTTCTTCATCCTTCTTAACGTCTGACTATTTTTTTCGCTAACAACAATTGGGAGTGACGGCAGCATTAAATGTATGTCAAGTAAATACCAACAGTTGTCGCCTATATGAGACTAGCAGAACGTGATTGAAAACATTTAGAAAAGTGGATAGATAGGATTCTTATGAAGAAAATGAGCATGAAAGAATGTGAACTATTAAAAACTACAAAGCATCACCAATCCTATCTTTCTCAATAAGATCAATGTTTATCTGTTATGTCTAAGCTAAAGTATTTATACCGTCATTTTCTTCCTCTTATATTTTGCTTCATGGATAATATGACTTGTTTGCATTCGCACAACAGACAGATATAGTTAGTCAGTCGCGCATACAACAAGATCGAATCTGCATCTCGTTACTAATTAGAGAGATAGGGAAAAATATGGGAGAGGGGGAGAGAGAGAGAGAGAGAGAGAGACAGAAAGACATCATCAACGAACGAACACTCGATCAATATGCTAGACAATCTTTACTTCTCATTTATTTTTCTTATTTCTTTTCTAGATTTCAATCATCCTTGCAATACTATGGAACTCAACATGAAAAAAGATCGATCAATTCCATTTTCTTCAATCCGCCCATTGAGACATGAAAAAGATTATTACTTAACGCAAAAGATAATACTCAATGAATCGAATAAAAAAAGAAAAAGAAAAAGAAAAAGAGAGACAGAGGAGGGAGAAATACATACATCAACAGTCTGCCCTAACTTTACAAATGATATAATATATCATACAACACTTCTTATATGAGTACACAAGATTTGATAGGAATACAATGTCACTATTCAATAGCCGTTCTCGTCTTCATCGTCGTTGTCGTTGTAGTCGCCGTCGCTAGTTTCACTAATGTGATGCTTTTATAGCTACCAAGTAGCAGAACAAGAAAGATGAGAAGAAGAGAGAAAACGCAGACGCGAGAAAACACCATAAAGTAGTGTGCAGTCTCATATAGTGGGTGCATATGTGTGTGCATCATGATGGGATAGCTCCTTGAGACAACCCGTTCTCGGGTGTTGACTTCATTGTGGATTCGTAACAACGAGACCATGAATACACATTCACACATATGCTAAACGATGTCGTTCAATTCAGAATAAAGAATGATAATAGGAAAAAAAAACAATATAAAAAAATGTGAATTCATGTCGCTGCTGCTTCTGCTGCATGGTGTCGATGACAATTTTGAGCCATCATGACGAACTGTCGATCATTACATTGTATTTATATGCATCTATGTAGAGCCAAACATGTATCTTTGACAAATGATTAACATACATAGAGTACATGCGTGTAACACAGATGGGAGATATAAAAATAAGCAAAAAGTGAAGTGGAGAAAAAGGAGGAGTTTTTCGCCTGTTTGCGTACAAAAGCATTGGCTTATTTTCTCGGCCACTGTCATCTGTAATCGTTTGACGGTGGACGTAGGGCGCCCGTAGGCTGTAAGTTTTAAATGAAAGAAAAGAAAACAGAGAAAGCTTGGCATTTCGCTGTTTCCTTCCGGTTTTCTATGTTGTAACGATGAGACTATGACGGCAAGCTAATCGCTCTAGGGATAAGAAAAAAAAAAGGAATGACGACGGCTCAGCAAAACAAAGGTCCTATTGCTTTATCAATGCCATTTACCATGGGTCGTCATTTGCATCGATAACAACTATAGTAGGAATATTAGAACTAGAAGTACACGGAATCATTGATTTATTAGATCTTGATGTCATCGTAGAGAACAAGAAAAAAGCATCCGACCGAAGCAAATGTCACCCTTGAAATATTATCAACTAGGCCAGACGCGTCATACATATGTTGAAGCACATCCGTACATGCACACGTGCGATCGATTGCTAATATATATGTATATATTGTTGTTCGTTCGAGATCGATGTCAGTTTGATTAAGAGAGACAGAGAAATACGAAGAAAACAAAGCGGAAAACTCGAAAAACAGATCGATAGCACTTCTTATTTATATACACACGACACACTTAAGTTTTATTCTACAGATAGTGCAACGAAGACGAATAAAAATTGATTCATTTTGCCATTTTCGAATATCACAGCACTATATATCAACGATGGGAAATACAAGAAATACAGTTTATTGTTCTTTAATCTAATTTTGATTTTCTATCTGTTCGATTGAAGACAGTCTCCGGTTTTTTTTCGATTCCCATCATTACACACATTTATAGTTATGCGTACTTATATATATATATGTATGTATGTATGTATGTATGCATGTAAGATGACGAGCTCCATTTGTATCTGCATAAATTAATGACAAATAACAGATGGAAGTACTATTGAAAAGACTAGGCTGTGTTACATTTTTTATAAGAAATGAAAAGATTCATTTAGAGATAGATGTGATAATGATGATGATTATTGATGCGTTTCGATTAGCATCTATTTAACATCCTGGTGGTAATATAAAACAATATCGATAGATTATGAATTTCTTCGTCATCTATAAAACATTCTAATGGTTCTCATTATATAGACAGAATGCTTTGCATCAATCAAAAAAGAAAAACGAGGAAAACAAAAAAGGATGAATGACTCAATGACATCGAAAACTTTAATAGCTTTAACATATATATATATATATATATACGTATATACGTATATATAAAGTATAACACTGAATATAATAACTACTAATATACTGCTGATGAATAATGAGAAATTCTAAGAGTGAATTCTTTTTGACATAAATATAATCCAAACAAGTAATGAAAGTATTCTATTTTTATAATTTCTAAGATTATACTAATTCATCAACATGTAGTGAACAACATTTCATTAATGTATACTGATGTAATAATTCACTTCTTAGAGATGATAATATTTTACAATACATAAATTGTTAAAAGTAATTTTAAAAACTTTCTATAATCTAGTAATCGACAGATGGAAAAAAATGTATAAAAGATGTAGGATAAGCAAGTATAGAATGAATGTCCACACGTTAAATGAGTCGACTACTTTCTCTGAAACTATATTCACGAAAATAAAGTTAACTAGAAATATTCTTTTGATCAAAACGAAGAAATTATGCTTTAAAAATTAAACATATTATTTATATTTCTAACAATAGTAAAGAAATAATGCTAGATATTTATATGTAGATATTATCTTTATAGACCGTTGAAAATCATGACTGGAATATTAATTGATTGTTATTTTAAAAACAGCACATAAGTAAGCTTCCCTCTAAATCTATTTCGTAAGGTTATCTTATTGGAAATAATTAACTTTTCGATGAATGTTCTATATTTATTTATCTAATATTACTTACACGCTCTGTCTTCTCTAATATATATTTGTTTATTTCGGTACAAAAAGAATACTGATCGCATGCTCTGGAAATCAATAATAAATAATCGATCAGAAAATTCATTTTTAATAATTGACGCTTATTTCGTACGATCATTTATCAATATGAATAAATTATGAAAATACAAAAATAATGACATGCAGAAGTTTTTCTTCTATTATTTAATGCTTCGCAAAGTACAACCATTCAGTAGTCTTTCGTGAGTTCTTTCTCTCTCTCTCTTTTTTAGACTTCTTGATACATAAAAATCAAAGGATTACTAGTTTCTGGCGTGATGATCTTCAGAACGGAAAGTAAGAAAATAGTTATTTAAATATAAGGATAGAATTTCATGATCGAATCGATACCATCTATTGTGTGCTCGTTAAAAGAATGTTGCAATTTACTACAGGAAGCCACTCAAAAAGTATAAATCTCTGTAAACTTGGCGTTCTGTCAGATTCGAGATAATTATAACAAGGATAGAAAAAAAGCTGCATACTATTACTTTTTCTATGCTAATATTTACTACAATTGTAAATACAGTTGATGAAACATAACCAATGAGAAACTAAATCAATAGATTGATACCTGTCAATAGAATTCTTCTCATCAAAAGTTTAAAAATGTCTTGTATTCAACTGATTAGTGTACAGTGAAAGAAGAAATCATGGCTTCCGAAAAAAAAACAACGTGGAGATTTTTTCAAGAAAAAACAATCATCGACATGATTATTAATTTTTTGTGAGATATTAATTTTCTCTTGATGATCAACATTCGGTGGTTAACACTTGGATAAAGTTCGAATGCCATCTAGTTTTTATATTGATTTTATTGGCAAACAATCGGCGTTTTATCTCAATTGGTATACACATATTATAAGTATAGATTATATTAACTGCGTTCTGAAAATAAAGAAAAACAACATATTTACACTACTTTTCTCTTTCTTTCATTTAATTCTCATAGATCAATTTGCTTTGCGATTCAACTGATTTATCCCTATATCTTTGAGACTTACTTTCACTCATTTAGTTTACTTACACTAGATCGAATATTTCTTCGTTTTTCTTCTTACTGTCATTCGTCCATCAGTGCATATATCTAACATGATTACGTCAAAATTATGCTTCGAAAATATGATTCCCAGTTTTTCCTCACTCATGAATGAAAAAAAAAGAACGCCTTCAAAGTGGAAGCGAATTCTGTTCATGATAATAGTAATCATTAAGTAACTTCTCATTTCGTGGACCCATGTCATAGATTAAATTGAACATTGTTTAGTTTTTCTATTTCTATTGAGTTTATTTCTTATGACAGACTATTTTCTTTGAATGCTAACTATTATTTGAATAAATACAAATCATAAGCAACATCTAGAATAAGTTGAAACGTTTTCTTAGAATATAAACCCGATAACGATCGACGGCAAGAAAACGAGGAAAGCATTTTTTTAATCATAGTACATTCATCTATGCTTTTTATAAGAGAGAAACGTAGTTAGACAATATTAAAACAAATATATATATATATATACATATAATCACGTGTATGTCGATTAACATTGATTCATTAACTATTCTATTCATCTCGTTGTATTTCAAATCATCACTCACGATTTCTTGTATGAATCGAATATAGTTTACATCGTAAATGTCACTATTTAGTCGATAAAAGTCATCGTCATATTGAAAGAAGCAATTCAATTGAAAATCCATTAAGATCTGGACATATCAGATATTTTCATAATTTGCTGAAAGATCTTACACTAAAACAAAGATTGATAACATAATCTTAGTTGTCCGCATGAAAATGTTCTGGTCAATATAAACGAAGCGAAATATTCATTTTTAACTCAACATTAACGAGCTGATATCACCATACCCACGAACATGATCATAATTATCAATCATATTAACATTCAATAAAAATTCAAGTAAATCCGAAACGACAACTGATTATTTATTCACTAGTAGATTGACAAGCACATTTAAAGCAGATAGAGCAATTGATTAGACCTTTTTTTCTCCATTCTTTTGTTGGTGTCATAAGTCATTGTTTTAACAATAATGGCTCAGCGGTGCATGGTCTCATACATGTTACTGTTTGTCGATAGTTGCACTTAACACGCTTTGTGTTGGCTTCAATAATATACTAGTTTAATAGTATGAGCCTACAGAGATTCGAATTCGGCGACACGGCAGTCGAGCAATAACAAGGCAGAAATTTCTATGCATCATATCTCGCTTATCTGTTTCATTGAAACAATTGCATCATTATTATTCTCCTTATGCTGATTGAATGATAACTTTTGAGATTCAAACAATGAACTGATATTCAGAAATCTTTCATCAAGCTGTACATTGACAGTTTTTCTATTCATATACTTTCGTCCCGAGTGTCTGATAAAATATGTATGAAAATTCATATGATTCAATGAATGATTAAGTATCAAACGACTTTTATGGATTTTATTCTTTGAATAAATTCAGTTTTTTACTAATTAATTTTTAACCTAAACTCAGTCGTTTTCTGCTTCTCATTCTGATGGCAATATTTTGAATAAGAAAATAAGTTGACCTCAATAAATGTATTTATTATAAACGAGTATATACTTAAAAAATTATGTGAATATTTCTATTTCTCATGAGATGTGAAGTGAAAATTAATGCATCATATTACCTACACATGTCATTTACTTTTCTCGATTATCTTTTTCGTACTTTGAACATTATGTTTTTACATCAATACTCACTATTAAAAAATTACACTTATAATGCAATTTTTTATTGTAAAAAATGAAGACAAAACATTAATAATTATGACACGTTTTCTGATGACAGAAATTCATTAACAATATTACAAAACCACTTCTTATCACAATCAATATGTATATAGACATACGTCAGAGCATTGGCGAACAATAAAATCTATACCCACACAATAACACCGGAATAGAAAAAAACTCGATGAATACAATATGTTGAACATTTTCTCAAACAAAAATTTTCCGGAAACAAACAATAGCAACCTTGATCTATTTAGAAAACAATGGAAATCTGTAAATGAAGATTTTCTAAATGAAAATTCATTTGCGTCAAGTAATTAACACCTCATTCCTTTTTATTTTCGGTACAGAAATGTCAGATGTTTGAATTTAAAAACTCTAAGGATATCTCAATGTTGAAGGACAAAAACTTATCTATTTTTATCTTTCGAAAAGTATTGTAAAAGACAAAGAATAATATATTTTAACAAGATATGTCTTGCTCTATGGCTCATATGCAGAATATACTTTGACATGATAAAAGAATGAATCATTTCTTTATGCCGTGTCTTTGAATATAATTTCAATCTTTATCCAACATGCTCAATGTTGACAATAGAAAGGATTGAAATAGATATTGAGATTCTTTATACATAGTTTCTAGAGTTTCTATACGTAATTTTTCTGTTCGTTCCAACGATACTGAACATCAAACTTCAGTCATTATGGTTTGTCGAGGCTAAACCTAGTATTATGAGCCATGATTTGTGGAAAATTTATTTTCACCATAAATGAAGCCTATTTATGATTTGAGATCATACTCATAAACAAAAATAGACAAATAGAAAAGCAAAAAAAGAGTACTAGGTAACGGAAATTCAATTGAAGAATCATAAAGCACCGTCGAAAAAAAAATAAAAATATATCAATGACATTAGTAGATATCTGGACTATCGGCCCAATTGCGGTGCCAATATTTTTCATTGGATATCCATACATCTTGTCCTGTTACTGGATGCTTGATAAGACGAAACCATCTAATATATTCAAGACAAATACAAAATATGAATATCATAGTATTTATGTAAACTGGACAAGAAAATTCATACCTCGGTTGCCAGTCTTCTCGGCGTTTTTCCAGTGCTCGTCGTACTGTACGTTGTTTTTCTTCGAGGCGATCTTTTTCTTGTCCAGCTAAATTGATATCGCCCTCTTCCATTTTACGAATATCTGGACGGAATCGTGAATCTGTTGGTGGCAATGACAGTCCTGCTTTTTTGTGTTCCTCTGTTAATTGATTAAGTGCCATGGTAAACAGTGAGAAATTATAATACTATGTGCGAAAAGACATTAAAAAGGAACAAACATTGAATATTCTTTTCCCACTATCTATTAAAAAAGATGGAAACTCTACTTGAGATGCATAGTCTAGTTTCGGCATGATTCTCCAAAGTGTAATGGAATTCGCTGGTAGATTAAGTTGTTCGTGTGATGGATCCACGTCTGGCAATTCTTCATCTAAATCAGTGTTACTAGCATCATTAGTAGCTGCTGTGGATGAATTCATAATCTGTTGTTGTTGTTGTTGTTGTTGCTGAGAGTTTTTCGATGAATTTTTTCCTTCCTTTTTTTGCAATTTTAAATATGATTCGAAATAATCGATATCGATTGAATACAAAGAATCTGTCCAATAACCATATAAACCACGTACTTTACGTTTTCTAATAAAAATCCATCATTTATCATTATGATTATTTATAAAATATGTATCAAATATCTTACTGCGAATCAAAAATATAACCTTCAACTTTATGTAATTCTTTCGATGACCAAGAATATGGCTTGAAAAGTAAAATAGCTTTCATTTTATTCGTATGATTAATTATTTCCATTGTACCATGCTTTATTTCAAGAAAAGTAATACTTAAAATTTACTCTTTGATTTTTAACATCATCTTACATATTCAAACCAAAGGCGTCCAACAACGATGTTATGAATAGTACACGTAACACTTTCCCATGTATAAACTTCTTTATGTCTATAAAAATGATAGGAAACATCTTCAAGATAAAAATTTCGAGTCCACTTTTTCACCGTTTCAGTTCTAATGTCAATAGACCTTTAGGGTTAACTTCCATGTTTTTAACAGAAAATTTCGCCTTAGGTAAAATACTTCCATAGAATCGCCATCGTTCACCGTTGTCTTTTGATTCACACGTAAATGCACTAATTGGTGGATGATGGCTTACTTGCTCGCTCATATAACGAAATGGTAAATCATCTCTAGGCAGAAGAAAATAATGAAGCTAAGCTAATCGAAAAATACTATTCAACTAACTGAGCAAATTCATATGTTTCACCAAGTAAAGGATTGAATGGTTTCGATAAACGATCAATATTACTTGATATTGATGATGCAGCAAATGCTGCAACATACTTTGAATGAAAGAATAAATTGATAAAGATCAAATGTAATTAAATGCAGACATGAACATACTTGCATTCTCATTTCTGGATCGTTGCATTCGTCAGCTCGATCAAGTAAATATGAATAAAAAACATTTTCTGCAAAGCGTTGAAGAAATGATATTGGTTCATTCCATACGATAGGCATTGTTATTTTTGATAATTCCTAGTAATATAAATATGACAATTTTGTGAAATTAAAAGAAGTTTGAGAATTGATTGATTGATTGAATTCAGGTATGTTGAGCTTTATTTTAGTCGTCTTTTATCCGACGGGGAAATTTTCATTATGAACACGTGATCCGTGTCTTTAATATTGGAGATGAAAATTTCTCGTGAAAAAAATGATGCTCCAAGCATTTTGATAAGCCCCCTTATTTTAATGAATATAACATTCACAAACTTTCTATTAATAAACTCTGACAGTAATTTTAGCCTGTTCTTCTTGAAAATGAGTGGTAGTAGAGAAGGAAAATGCCATACTATTATTTATTTTTGTGTCATCCACTCTTGTTAACGAATAAAATAGTACTGAGTTTCAATTGAGAAATCTATGAATCTATGATAGTAGAGTCAATCTCGATTTTAGACCACTCATAGTCCAAATTATGCATAAACATGAGTATAGTCGAATGAAATCAGTAACGAATACTATTAATTTCAAGTTTAAATGATTACTTTTTGTATTATTTAGTACTGTGTCTAGTATTCAGTGTAGATTAAAAAATTTAAAAAAAGATCAAATGAAAACACGAAATTTAATATGTCTTTTTTAATTAGAAGTACTTTTAGATGCAATGAATTCTACAATTTACTTACTTTTCCGATACATTGCTTAAGGATACTCCAAATACTAATTTGTGATCGATCAAACATTGGTGCAGGAAGTTTAGTTCTAAACGAAAAAAAAAAGAAAATAAGAAAGAAAGAAATTTTGTTCTTCAAAATATAAGTTTCTTTTCATTACAGAAAAAATAGACAAATAAGAACGTACCTTCCTCCATTTTTCTTTAATGCAAGAAATATGCTATCCATACTTGTGGCAACAATAATAAAAGTCGTGGTATTAAGGAGTAGAAGAAAGAAACTTTCTACGAATTGACTCTATTGAAAATCAAATATCATTTATAACCGAATCGAATACACTTTATCGCTAAACATGTTAAGGTCGAATGAGAGAAAAAAACAGGTTTACTTTGTCTAATGTTAGACTCCTAATTTCGAATGGGAATAGAATTTACAATGTTATTTGTTGTAAATCGATCTATATGTACTACTTATTCATTGGAAAGAAGAATAAATAGAATAGTATCTTTTTTTTTGTATTGAATATGAACTGATTAAAGAAAAGCAACAATCTAATCGAAACAAAGTAGAAACTTGCTAATTTATGTAGTCCTTTTTTCCTCTTCATTTGTATCACGCCACCTATTCACGTTTGTATTACATATAGACTACCCCAGAAAAAAGAAAAAAACTGGTTACACAAAGAGAAAGATAATATATGACATGATTAGAAAGAGTGTTACTTGGAAAAGAAAGAGAATCAAGAGAAAAAAATGTCCTCAGAGTCATTTATAGTGAGGAATATAAGACAGAAAGAAGTTGAATTTATTTGATTAGATTTGACGTACCGACCGAATTGTTGACGAGAAAAATTGTTCCATGCTCGCATCAAATCTCGTTGAATACCAGTTGTATAATGATCAGTATCTATCAGATAAATAAGAAAATGATTTTTTTTTACGAGAATGACGTATGAAATTGAATCATGAGTTTATAAATGATATTTAAATGTATTCAAGTGAATAATAACTAATAGCAGCTGTGCATAAAAATAGTCGAAGGAAAAATGAATAATGAAAACACTCGATCAATCTAGCAAAACAGAATAACGATGAATAGCAACTGATCATTAGAACATAGAGTGTTACAAGAGAAAATATTTACGACAATTAAAGCTTGATAAAAATCGTAATAAAGTACTTTTGTTTTGGTGAATGATTGATAGTTAATATCTCGACTTCGTTCATAATTTTTTGCATTTATTTTCGGATAAAATAACGAACAACAAATGTTTATGATTAATAGTCATGATGAACACGAATTATACACATCGTGTTACACTGCTTATTCTTATTTTTTGCTTATTAAATGACAAACGTCATGCTTGCATTTTTCTTTCCTAATTTTTCAATGATTCATAAATCATTGTCACGACAGTCGTGCAGTACACTAACGTCATTCTACGGTTCATGCAGAGCTACTTGATTGTTAGAAACTTACCACTGAGGGTGATACGAAATAGAATAAAGATTTTAAAAAATATATCTGTTGGACGCGGCTCAAAACAAAGAAAAAGCATGCTTCGAAAGTACATGAAAATATCAGAGTATAGTTAAAATAACTCAGAGAAAAGAATGCAATCTCATTAGATTTCTTTTTCTCAAAATAGCAATAAGCATGCAATATGGTAAATGCTAAATGCTAAAAGCTTGACTCATGCAATTAGAACAGTGTGCAACTATATGTAAAATGAAGTGATCGATGTCCTTGTTTTATCCTATGCGATAAAGAAAACAAGCCAGAGTCATTTTTTCCTTTAAAATGAACTTGTATGAATTTTCAAAAAAAAAATTGATTCGAAATCTATTCATGATTATGATTTTCAAAGTTGAAAATTTCATCCCTATGCTTTTACATTTATAATTGTATTCATTATTACAAAGTCAAATTCTATATTTCAGCTCGACGTATTATGTGAAAAGGTTTTTTTATTAGGAAAAATATTCGAAAGAATAGGCAAAGAGAAATTGATTGATCAACCCGAAATATGTACATCAACTTTTATTATCATAGTGAAATGTTTTTGAGTAGCTAACACTTCAGTCATAGGTCGATCGCTGTGATTTCTCATTATAATTAATTTATCACTGAATCAGAATGGAAAAAAGAAAAAAATGTGATTTATGTTGTGCATTCAAATATCAGCATATTCGAAAATAGAACTTGAACAACACTTGAGGAATCTTATTCAGGAAATGAGCTATATATATAAAACATAAGCATTCTCATTAACTTAATGAATACTTAGAACAACTAAATGATTAGTAGTCTTTGTTTTACTTGCATTATGAATATTATATGACTGACAAAACAGAAACATCATTTAATAAACATAAGTTCTTTTAGACATTTTCCCCTGTAATTTCCCGTTTAAATAAATTCAGCATATGAAAACAAACAGAACAAATCTCTAGAGACCATCGCATTTTTAACTGTCCTTGGTAAATGTAACTCAATAATTTGCTTTACGTCTTAAATTTATTACTAAAATCTAAATTCTTAAAGACATTTAGAATTAATCAATAATAATATTAAAATACAATCTTGAATGATTATATATATATATATGTAGGCAGAATGAAGGAAACCAAACATACTAAAAAAATATTTTCAGTATTAACAACATGTTAAGTTTTCAATAAATATTCTAGCTCATTCGTTCGCTCAATTATAATCTGGAAAAATAGAAGACAGATATTTGTGAATGCTCATTTACTAAAGAATATTGCATTTCTTTACGTTAGATGTTCATCTAGGGAATTATTTTTGAATAAATACTTGTTTTACATTAATATTTACTCTCTATGAAAATTAAAATTAACATTTTTAAACGGTAGATTGTGTATAACACGAAGCAGAGCGTATAATAAACAAGAAAGAATTTGAAAATTTTCAATACCATTAGCATCAAAGAACTCTTCATCACTATGATTGTCAGTCATGGTTTTTTGAATAATGTGTTAATTTGAATCTAAACAAAAGTAATATGCAATATTAATTTGTAAAAACAAAATTTTATATTGAACTCACAATTATCATACAGACTTATTAGACGATTTTCGTGTTACGAAAATACTATTGCATTAATTAAAATAAATGAATCTGCAAGTAAAAGGAGTAAAAATACGCTGAATTTTATGTCCTTTTTCGATTTATAGTAAAAAATACCTTATTTCGAATTTTTCACTACTGTCAACGTGATTTTAATGTGAGCTTAAAAAACTGAAAGGGAGCGGTGAGGGAAAGTGTTCTCTTACGCTTTTTTTTCTAGTTCTTTTTTTCTTCGTATTTGTCTGTATTATCTTTTATCATATGCTGACATTAGCATTCATGTATTTTTCGTCATCAATCGGCACATTGTTTTTTGCCAATGTTAATGACTGTTTGTAGACAACAGGCGAAGTTGATATGCAAATAAAACACAACAAAATAGAATTTTTCGTCGTTCGAATGAAAAGAAAAAAAAATTATATTCATGTTTTTAGTTACTGTTACATTTTCTTTTTTCCTTCTTGTTCTGCTTTTCTTCTTTTTTTCGTTCGATTGAACGCAATCATACTTAGACGAGATCAAGGATCGGATTGGAAATATGTAGGAGTTCACCAAGGAGAAATTCATTATGCACGACACTTTATGCTTGTTTGTTTATTTACCGGATGAATGCAAAGCAAGACCTGAATTCGTCTTGTCATATACGAAGAAAATAGATAAACTGAAAATGAATAGTTTAAATCTTCCTTTTTTTGTCCCTCGTAATACTGTATCAATTGAAAATAGTTCGTGAAACAGAACAAAATAAGTTGTTACAAGTGACAGATGTTACATCAATCACAGAGACAACAATACAGAAATAGTGCAAGATAAAATAAAACGGGGCTTTCCCGATAAATTCTGTCTGGAGCATGCTAAAACTAGTAAAAAAATGTGAAAAAGATTAGTAAATAGTCTTATGAGGCTTATCATAAGTAGCAACTTTCCAATGTATGATTCATCACATTGAAGATCAGATTTGTTTTGGAAACAAGAAACCAACACAGTTGACTGAAACTTTATAATTTTTCATCTTCGTATTGGTTACGATCGTCGTATCTGATGAATTGATTTATACAACATTTTTTTGTATCTTTAGTCAAGTTCCAAAACAATAAACATGATAAGTCACCCCTTAAATAAATTTTAATCGGAACCCTAAATTTTGCAAAAGTCATGCATATGCGATTTCAAGACTGTAATATCAAGTGCTATAGATGTCTTTACTATGGCATATTGATGCGACTTGCGCAATAATTCATTTTATCATTTTCATCGATTACTTGCTATGGGATTGTGAAAATATAAGTACGAATGAGATCTTTTACAGAATGCTTCAATTTCGCTCGACTGAATGTAGGGAAAACTCGTTTTCAAGCATCCACCGCGCATTCATTCAATTGGGCACAAGAATTGCATTTAGAATTTTTCAAATGAGATGTTTCCAAATTTCAAGTTTGTTCTTACTTGCATACTCACAATCTAAAAAATCAAATTGATCAACATTGGAAACGAACAAAAACAAACGTTATTTATTCTCTTGTTTCCATTAATGTCAAGTTTTTTTTTCTTTACTGTATACTCTAAAGGTTGGAAAGTTTTCTTTGATAAGATTAGTAGTCAAATCTAAATTTCTCTCCATTAAAATAATTTTCAATATTGAAAAAGATAAATTATCTCGCGATAGTGAAAGAATTTCGAATAAAACAATTTGTAATGGTATGATTGAAGAAAATAGCATAAAAGCAGATGCCGCTCTGTTCTGAGTACTACGTAAATGTCTATAATGAGTGCGAGGATCGGATTGGTTCCCATTTTCTACGTCAACAACCAATAGAACTATCGACAAGAAATGAAATGATTCAGTATCATATAATCTACAGAAATTTTCAAAAAGGAAAAAAGAACACGAAATTCGTTTTATTTTGTCTACGTAGTTGTTTGTTTTTATTTTCAGATTTCCTTTTCTTTAAACATGGCGAAAATGGCTTGAAGATTTACAAGGAAGTTGGCGATCATGGGAAGTGGATCAACAAAAATCTTATCCTACGATGAGGCATCAAAACGATGTATATTATTCAATTAATTTTTAATATGCAACAAAAATTGTATTCGTTGTTTATTTCGATTTAGTTTCACCAGCAGTGTTAGAACGTATTGAGACAACATTCTACGATTTCGCAAGTGGCAATGGTGAACTTAGTTACACGAATTTTAAACGCGATGTTTTTGCAAACTTTTTACCTGAAAAATTAGCTGGCGTATGTTTTTGTGTTGCTATCGAAAAGGTTCTCATTATTTCGAATTATTTGTATTTACTCAGCGTCTTTATCAAGTATGTACGAGTTCATCAAAGTCATGCATGTCGTTGAAAGATCTTATCTGTTGTTTGGCACTTATTTATCATGGCACACCTAAAGAACGAATGCAACGTAAGATTTTGTTCTGTATACACATATTTGAAAAAAGAAAACATGGATAGATTTAAATTTATTCTTCATTTAGTTCTTTATTCATTATTCACTTATAATATCTCAAATAGTAATGGCACATTACGTTGCAAAGACGTTGAAGATTTTCTTTCACAATGTGGCGATCATCCACCTGAAGAACTTGATAAAATATTTCAAAACGTATATATTTAATTAATATAAACTATTCATTATGAACATAAACTATTAGATTTCTAAATTTCTCATAAGAAATCTATATTAGATGATTTGTTTATAAAATTTTTGTAATTGACCGTGTAGAACATGGTTAAGTCATTAGTACATTCAACATATTGCTAATCGATTTTTTTAGTAGTTATATAATTATTTAGTAAGAAGAACAGAATAGATAGAATCTTTTTAAATAGATATTTATGTTTATCATTCACTTAGCTTATTGGAAATCTATCGAATACACCCGAAGCGAATCATAAAACTCGTTTACTTACATAACAAGAAAAGAACATTTGGAAATGTTAGACTTTGTCTGATAGAAGTTTTATGCATTGAAAATGAATGGAGCAGCAGCTATCGTTTGTAAATATGAAGCTAATACTTTTTGATGGATTGAGTTTCACAATAGAGAAAATAAATAGTTATGTATTCGAGAATCATAAATGCAATGTTCGTGAAAGTGTTTGTATTGACAATGAAGAATGGCAGGTATGCGTGATCAAATGAACGCAATCATCGACAATGAAACATATTTCAATAGAAATTATTCTTTGTTGAAGTCAGTTTTGATCATGAATGTCAGAAGTTTTGACAGTACATGTAGAAATGTTTGTAATTTAAAAGATGAGTAAACTATTTTTGTTCTGATATTTGCAAAGAACTTCTCGTGTTCCACACAAAAACAGAATACTTGAAGAAGAATTAGAATGTATTGTCTACTTTATCTTACATTGAAAAACGCATAAATGTTTGAATAGTTTGCCTTTTGACGCATAATTTCTCTATTGTGGCTCACTGAGTTCTATCGAACAAATCACAAGAAAATTTCCCTCAATGCATTGCATTGTGAACATCCTACATGTAAATACATTATCAAATCAATGTCAGTTATGAACACTTAATACAGAAAAAAATCGAACTTTGCTAGTGTATTGGTTTTAATTTTATTTTTTATATTCAGTAACGAAAAACTTAAACATTTTCGTGGTAGGCTACAGTACAATGTAATGTTAAATTTTCATTATAATTTTGTCAGAAGATGAATTAAACCAATTATGCCAATGAAAATTGAGACAAAAATCCCATATACAATTGTATACTGCAAACTTAGATACATATAGAAATCATGAAAAATACTATTTAAACGATAATAATAATAACAATAAAATTTGATCTGTTTTTTTAATTAAGCATGATGAAATTGTGACACAAGAAAAATTTCTTGCATGGCTAGAACTTCATCAAGGCCATACAACAACTATAACTGACTGGTTCATGGATGAGAAACGTTCACAGGAGCTAGTACCATCGCAGATTGAGAAAACACCAGATCAATATTCAATACTAGCTAGCGTAACAAATTGTATGCATACACACATAAATAAATATTGAATCTTTCAATATGATTATTTATTTTTCTTTCTTTCTTTCAACCAGTATCGGATTCCGAAGTTAAAGAACTAGAAAAAAGCTATTGTAATTTCTGTACATATTCAAATACAAATCGACAACAACCAATAACATTTGAAACATTTTCAAATACAAATCGACAACAAACAATAACATTAGAAACATTTTCAAATATATTGACACCTGTTCTTCCACCGATACTTATTCCAGGCTTTTTCGACGCTTTTGATGAAAATCGTGATGGTAAGAAAAATTTTCATTTAAACTAAATAAAAAAAAAATTTTTTTTAAATATCAAATTGCTTCCTGTTTATAGGATGTATTGACTTTAAAGAATTTGTTTACGGAATTAGTGCAGCTTGTCGTGGACCACAAAATGAAAGATATACATGTGAGTTTCTATAGATATCGATTTCAAATTTTAACTCAGATTAAAAATATTTCAAAATTTTTACTATGATTTAAGAGATGTCATAGGATTGAATAAATCATGATTGCATGACATTAAACACTGAAAAATTTTGTTTTATTCATGCCAATCATGAGGAAAAGAACAGTGCTATCTATTCTAGATCATTAATCATGAAAAATTGTTGTCATGCATAATTTATAAATTGGAAGAGATTTTGTTACAGCAGCACGTTCCTATCGCATTTCGAGTTGGGAAATGTTTTGTCTTTGTTTTTGAATATAAAACAGGATTTTAATAAAATTGGAGATTCCTCATCTGAATGGTAACTTGTGAAAGTTAGTCTTTTAGAAGAAAATCTGCAATTTAATTCACTGAAGATTTGTTTGGTGCAGACACGCTTTAAATTCGAAGTGTATCATTTCTTGAAACTTTCAATTCGGCTGCCGAATTCTTTTTCCTCTCTAAGGTCTCATTTACACAATTGCATTGAGTTGCACTCGACGAATTATAGAATTCATCGAATACAATTGTGACTTTATCTATTTTTAATTGATTATTACTCTTTTCACTGATAGATTGTACTCGTCCATTTGTATCTTATTCTAGAAACAAGCTTGCGAAACATTGAACATGTTGTTTGACTCATTGCTTCGTTTTTTTAGAGATTCGTATGGTTACTTTCATTTGACGAGAAAAATCTTATTGATAAAACTCGAAGAAGTATTATGATAAAAACCCAACGTGAAAGAGTATTGTTGAGTTTGTTATGGACGCTTTCAAAATATTCTAAAGACGCCGAGATCGATCCAGTGAGCAATGTTCTCGTGTTGTTTAAGAAGCAATTATTGTATTTCATGCTTGAAAAGAATTTTCTTCCTATAGAGAATGTGAATTAATTGAATACGAGGATTATTCACGGAAATTAATCTATTACAATCGATTAGTTTTAATTTTATGCTTCCCCTGTCCAAAACAACGAAAGCATCCGTTATGACACGTATGCTGACAGTTAGCCATCGCTATATTACACCCCAGTTAGAATGTCATCAATGTTTCAATGAACTGTATTTCTGAAAGTAACTATTGACGATAATGAAAACTCGGATAAGAGATATCATATTTTAATAATATTCATTCACTGTCTACTCTTTTTAATGAAAATTATCTATGATAGTAAAATGTTGAAGAGTCTTCATATTCACTTCTTTATATTGTTTATCTGTAAATTGTGAAAACTAAAGGGTAATCTTCTATGAATTCAAACGAGACTCATTGATGTGGTTTCTTGCTTATTTTTAAAGTATTGATTTGAGTGATTGACTTTTAAAAGTCATCTGCCTAGCATGAGAGTTAATATTCTAAGCATAAAGTCCACGTGCACGATAACTCTGAAGTAGGTAATATGAATCTGAAAAATAATAAACCCATGAAATCTATGCCATTCACTTTAGATTTTTATTTCCTGCTTGTAAAACTTCTCATGTTGATTCTGACACTTTCCTTTTTACATTCATCTGATTAAAACCTTACTAAAGCGTGTAAAAGTAAATTTACTGGTCATATGTCAACTTGATATTCTTTCCATATGCTAACCAGTTTGTTACTAAAACAAAATGAAAATTGCAGATGAGGGATAGGTTTTTTCTGCATGAGACAAATTTCACTATTTCGTGAGAACCATCATGAAACTCACTTTTTCAAGATAGATTAGTGACTGACAGGTATATTTATAAACAGCATGATGATATTTCTACGTTTCTCACACAATCTATATTGATCATTAAGCTCAAACTCAAACTTGATTATCAAGTGAACATCATTTTCTCTCGGGGAATTTTTCTAACAGGTAGTTTGTTCATATGCAAAACTAAACTATGATCTAAGATCAAATGCGTCTGACACGGAAAACGCTGTTGTAAAACAAGTTGTCATTTTATATTTTTACGATAGAATTTTTATTACTTTTTTTTTGTTGCATTCGTAGAATTTAAGTTCAATTCCCTGATTATAAAAAAAAGTCTATGTAAAATACCATGGGACGTGTTCGACTGAGATAATATCCATAGATTAAAAGATATTTATTTGCGACAAGTTGAAATAAATGTACATAATATTTATCTAAACTGCTTTGTTTCAACATTATCTTTTCATTAGTTCTTTTCCGTGTATTCGATCGTGATCATGATGGTCGCCTTGACCGATCAGATATTGTTCATATGTCATCGTGTCTTATTGACGTGGCTCAGTTTGTCTATGTACTCCCTCTACATATGAATGACTCACCTGATGTATATGCTGACCATATCTTACAAAAAACTGAAGTATAACCAAACTATCAAACTCAAATGCTGATTTTATTCGTTACTATTATTTTCTATAGAATAATAAAACAACTCAGATAGTTTCTTTACAACAAGAAGATTTTATGTCATGGTGTTCAACAGATGAACTAATAAAAGAATTACTTGAACTTATATTTCAAATAAGTCATGTTGTACTTGGTCTAAGACCATTAACAAAACAAGATGAAATATCAATTGTGAAGTACGTTATTTAAAAGCGAACAATAATACAACAAAAAAAAAATTTCTTTCAATAGACAATTTCTGCGACGTGAACAGTATCCATTTGTTGAAGCTCAGTCAAATGTTTCGTCAAAAACTTATCATTGGATTAATTGTAATCGTTCGACATCAAAGCCAGGCTCGTCCTGGTATCTTATATCAATCGATTGGTGGCTTCGATGGGATTCATCAGCAGCAAGCAATTCAACTGAAACAATTGCACCAACAACATTGCATAAAAAGAATTCATTCACTAAACTTAATAAATTAACTAATGGGCCTGATAATAAGTAAAAAATTAATGAAGCACGAAGAATTTTGTTGTCCTATGATTATTACTTTGTTTTCGTTCTTAGACGAGATCCTGGCGATATCGATAATTCCTCAATAATAGATAGAAGTTCTTGGAGTAGCTATCGTGTACTAAATGATGACTGTGTACAACTTAAAATGGGACTTCGACGTAGTAATCATTTCGAAATGGTACCTGAAACAATATGGTTATTTCTACGAAAATATTACCGCTGCAATGGACCAGCCATATGTAGGAAAGTAACATATAGGAAAAGGGCCAATAAACCTGAACTTGATTTGTATCCAGTAAGATATATTTTATTGAAAATTTTTCTTCTATTTTAAATGAACTTACTGAATTCTTGTTTTCAAGTTATTAATTAAAATCTACCGTAATCAAAATCTTTCATCACAACAAATGCAAACTGTAGCAACGAATACAACAACAACAACGAATAATAATAATAACAATACGAATTCAATGTATTTCGTTTATCCATTGCTTAATTTCGTATCAGCTAGCATATTCAGTAAGATAGTTAGTTTTTTATTTCTGATATATTCTCTATGATGTATGTTCTAGCTACTGGTAGTTCATCGAATTCCATGTCAACTAATACACAGAGACATTATTTAGCATGTTCATACTTTGTTAGTCCGTATCAAACGGTTCGATCACTTGCTGAAGAACTTTCAAGAAAATTTGGAAAACTATTAGATGAAATAAGACTTTGGATTAGATATGGCGAGGTTAGTAGAGGATTATTACAGTATCAGAACATGTCGTGAGAGTGAAATAGTTTTCATTTATAGCAAGAAAATTTTAGTGCTTTCCACTATTGTATAGTAAGAATGTTTGATAAACAGAAATGAAAAGCTTAGTTTCGTCGATATTGTATGAAAGTTGGACGAGTAGTCGAGGTTTACACTAATATTAATCTTAGTTTTAATCGATAATGTTAAATTCAAAATATATTTAAAAAAAATGTTTCAATGCATTTCAATTAAAAATGGCATGTAATTTTTTGATGTTCAATGTTAGTTGTTCCAGTATGCTTGATAGTATTTTCAATTTATCTTTGAGAAATTTCTTCTGTTCGCAACAAAGCTATTGTTTCTTCAACTCCATTTAACCCACATGGGGTCTATGCAGACTTCAAGCTGTTTTAACACACTATTGTTAGCACACCGTATTCGATGAAAACATCTTTTTCATCCAGGAATACTCTTATGAAGAGCATTAAACTGTGTTGCTAATATTTGACACTTATATACAATTCTTATTCATGTGAATGATTGCTCAACTATTTGTAGTTCGCTTCGTAGGCAACCCAACTTCATAATCATATTCTATATTCATCATACTTTATCCAGGAATATGCCTTGCGATATGCACGATAAAGACAACCAATAAAATAGACTGATAATACCAATTAGTTATGGTTAATGACTCTTCTCTTATTAGAGCAGTTCAAGTTATTTTATGTATACCAAGTAAGCATGGATAATGTCCGCCGATATCTGAAACATGAAGATCGATATAACTAGATAATAAGAGTTCAAACTAACTATTTAATCTTTGATTAAATCTTTACATGTTCATGATTCGATGAATGATATAGATTGGTATATTTTCGATAAGGTTTCGCACAGATGGCAGATAAGTAAGTGAACTTCTTCGTCAGTGATCACAGTAAGATTAAACGAATATTGAAAACTAGATATTCTTAAATGCTTGATTTTTGTTATGTCAAGAAAAACAAAATTCCTAAAAAATATTATAAGATCAATAATGAAAATGATATATATATATATATATTCCATTTATCTTAGAATGATCTTCGTCAAATTTATTTGGAATCATATGATGACATCGAATGCCAAAAGGCTGGTTTCGAACAAAACATAGACATCCTATGCGAAACACGTAATTCTGATTTAACATGGCCTGAAGAATTATATGCGTTGGCAACACGTTCGAAAGTCATCGGATCATCCTCATCCACGACGACGACAACGACAACAACAACAACAACAACAACAAATAATAATAATTCAATAGGAAACGTTGACGAAGAAGGACGTGGTTTGATAGGTCTATCAAATTTAGGAAATACATGTTTCCTCAATGCAGCCGTTCAATGTCTCAGCCATTCATTTCCATTAACATTCTATTTTCTTCATAAATATCATCTATTTGAAATCAACAAGTATGAGAACGAAATACAGAATCTGTTCCATCGATAAAAAACATAGTTAATATTTCTTTTTTTTTGTATTTAATTCTAGAGATAATCCGATTGGAATGCAAGGGAATATTGCACTTTGTTACGGACAACTTATTACTAAACTATGGAGTAATGTTCGTGGACCATTAGCACCATTTGAATTACGAGTTTGTCTTGAATGAATGAAACGTTTTCGATCAGATACAATTTCATTTTTCTTATTTAAGGATTCTGTTGCTAAATTTGGTTCGTCACGTTTTACAGATTTTCAACAACATGATTCACAAGAATTTCTCTCATTTTTACTCGATGGTTTACATGAAGATCTCAACCGTGTTCATAATAAACCTTATGTTGAACTCAAAGATAGTGATAATAGACCTGATGAAGATGTAAAATGAATTGAACAATTTTATTAAAATAATGTCTCGTTTCATTGTCAATAGGTAGCTTATGAACATTGGGCAAATCATTTAGCCAGAAATACATCGATTATAGTTGACTTATTTCATGGTTTACTTCGTTCACAAGTCAAATGTCGTGTATGTGAATTAAAAAGTGTTCGCTTCGATCCATTTAATATTTTATCTCTACCTTTACCAATGGATACATCGATATATACAGAAATTAAACGTATGTTGACATACTTCCACGTATAAACTTTTCTATGCAATGTCTGTTCATGTACACATATTCTTTTTCAGTTATTCGTCTTGATGGTTCGCGACCTACGCGTTATGGGATTAGACTCGACGGTGATTCAACAATTAATCTATTGAAAACTCAACTATCAACATTGTCATCATTGCCTATAGAACAAATAGGATTTTTCGATATAACATCTTCGGGTCTTCGTCGTAATCCATCAATGGATAATGATAATACAAAAATCAAACAATTAAATCTTCGTGAATTGATTAGTTATGAAATACCACTAATAAATCAATCATCTGATACGTCCAATGATAAAACATCTGCAACTACCCGCACAATACCGTATATAAAAGCGATACATCGTCGATTAGAACGTCAAGAACGTTATTTATTACCAATGACGCGCCATAAAATAATCTTTTTTGGTCTACCAATACTTATTCCTTACAATTCTGAAAATAAAATAACAAATGAACACGTATATAAAGTTGTATTCAAACAATTAGAACGTTTGCTAAGGAAAAACAATGATTCAATATGTGTATCTAATCGTGCGCTTGACTATGATGATTCACTAAAAGAACGCTATCCATTCACATTAAAACATGTTAATGAAGATGGAAAAAAATGTTCGATATGTTCATGGAATCGGTAAAAAAAATTTTTAAAGGAGAAAAACTAAAAAGCAAACCTTTTTCAGTACAATCCATAAGGAATCAGAATATATGGACATTCTTGTAAATTGTACCATACACAATTTGAGGAACATACGTAAAAATTCATCAATGAATGAAAATATTACAAATAGACATGATTAATAAATAGTGCTTGATCGTGTATCGATAAACTCTGTACCGAAAGGTTCATGAAAATCGATATAAAAATAAATGTCATCGTTCTAATGAGTCGTTTAGTATGTCATACGAAATTCCATTATATGCATAGTAATGTGCAGCTATGGAAAAGAGTAAACAACATCATGATTCAACATGTGTAGAAACAGTCTTGGCTGTAACTGTTATGTAAATCCCTGAAGTCATGATTAGTGAAAAATAAAATTTAAAACGAAGATTTCTAAACATCTCTAACTGTGATAATTTCATAATTGTATCTATTAATCGAGATGACGAAAATGACAGCAAATATATTCTATGTGTTTTAACGATCTTTTTCAGAATTTATACCATGAAAATAAAACTTACTAAATTATTTTATATTTAGTTTTTGTCTCGGTTGTTCATTTGAACCCAATAATCAAGAATTCATTGTGTCCAGTGAAAACATAGCTATTGAATGGGAATCAGCAGCTTATTATCTTCGTTATTTATCAAATCGTGAACAAGTGAATAGATGATTTCAAACATTTTTAATTTCAAAAATATTGAAGATTTCTTTTTAGGAGGTTGAAAATCATCCGAGTGTCAAATTAACTCGCTCCGTAAATAATGATACCAATGCCGATGAACAATCATCAATCGTTCGTTTAGAAGATTGTTTAGAATCATTTATTAAATGGGAAAATCTTGATAATAAAGAAATGTTCAATTGTAAAACATGTCAAAAATTACAACCAGCAGATAAAAAACTTGACATCTGGAAATTACCACCATGTCTTGTAAGAATAAAGCTATAATTTGAATTTAACAATAACTATAAGGATCTGTGATTGAAAATAAAAATTGAATAGATGTGCGTTCGTATGCTAACTAAAAATTGTAGATAAAAAAAAATCGTATGTGACTTTCTCTCAGTTGTACGTTTGTATTCAATTTTAAATTAGATAGGATGATCTAGTAACCGATTATTACACGCACTTAAGATTTATGCATAATAAAGAATATTCGCATTCCATGTTCACCATGATTCTCGAAATATTTACAAAGAGACTAGTACAAGACAACGAACACAATCGTAGCTTAAGGAAAATTTTTTTAAACAGTTCTTTCCAAACAAATATGGTCCTATAGTGAACAAAACAGTTATAAAGCACAAAGCTGAATCAAAATTCCGATTAACTTGATGAGATACGGCGTTCATCGTGTTGCTAGTTATTTACATCTACTGTGAAAAGTACACGGTCATCCGTCGAGAAGATAGAACATAGGAATCAAATAGTAAATCTTTCGTAATCAAATCTACTACCTACGATTCAGTAAGATAATTCTTATTAATTCTCTTTATAAATTCCTTGTTTCTAATCATACCCATTGAAATAAAAACCAATTTTTCATTGATAATGTGTGCATGTTACGCTTACTATATGTTGATAGATATTTCATATAAAACGTTTTCAACTGTCAAATAATCGTTGGATTAAATCATCGAGACCTGTTCGTTTTCCAATTAATTCATTTCATCCTTCAAAATATCTTGCTCAACGATCATCAACGAATTCATCATTGCAATTTCGTCCAACTGATGATAATATTAGTACATCATCATCATCATTATCATCAGTAACAACAACATCTGAAGCTGTTTCGTCATCATCAATTGATAATATGCTTATATTGTCTCCATCTCGTTTAGTTAATGGCAATCATAATTATTCGAAACAGAATAATGAATCACATAAAGATTTGCCACCACCAGAAATCACTAAGGAAACAATAAAGAAAAAGAAAAAGAAACGTTTCGGACGACGACGTAAAAAAATTGAAGCTGAAAGTTCTGAATCTACATTACAACCACCAAAATTTAGTCAAATGATAGATCGTACGACTAGTTTTGGTGATAATAGTTTCGATGCTGATAATGCTGCTTATAATCTATATGCATTTATTGTAAGAATCACTTTTTGAAAAAAGAAATGAAACAACCAACTATGTGGATGTTCTTGTTTATTCTGTAATAGTGTCATTATGGAGTTATTGGTGGTGGTCACTATGTAGCATTTGTTAAACATCATACGAATCAACAATGGTACTGTTTTAATGACAGTTCATGCAAAGTAAAAGATTTTTTTCACGAAAAAAAAAACATTTTCTTGCATCATATTTCTATTTAAGCCTGTCTCTGAAAATGTACTTGAACAATGTTCATCGTCAGCCTATTTACTATTTTATAAACGTGAATCACTTGATCATCGTTGTTATATGCCTGATCTTGAAGGAAAAAGACAAGTTGCTAGTGAATTTCAATTAACAGGAGATGATCGTTGGTGTTCGATAATGTGATTTTGATAATGAACAAAAATCGTTTTTCTTTCGTTTGTCTTAATTATTAATCGTGATTATTTTATGTTCAAATATATATTTTGCTCTCCGGTGCTTTTATGTTGTGCTATGAAACAAGATCAAAAGAAGCAGAGACATGAGATTTTCTTAAGTTTTGTTGTGTTTCATAATATTTGTGCTTGTTTGACCATCGAAATAATTGAATTTCGCTTGCGTTGTTTTTCTTTATTTTCCATTTCATACTTACGTTCTTTCTTGTACAGCGAATATAAAAGAAAATACAACATGTGTACCTGTTTTTCTTATTCCTTTTTTCGTTTCTCATTCATGTGCAAGTCTTATTGAATTGTTTTTTTTTGAATTTATATGCGTGCGTACGCACATGTTTCAAGGAAACAATATTAAAAAACATTGACATTAATCATATTTCATTCGAATAGTTTCATTGGTATTGACTATAACGATTCGCTACTTAAGATTGTCATTGTTCTTTACTGTTGGTAAGATGAGCGTAAAGAATCATAACAACTTCGTGTATGAAGCATGCCTTTTTTCTTCGAAGTGACATGCATTCTTTTTTCTTGTCATTTTTATATAGATTTTCTAGAAATCAATAAGGGTTGATCGGAACAGGCATGCTCAAGTAAAAACCACTGTTATTGTAATCACTCTCTGAACTCGTCCTTTTGTTTTTAGCGCCATATATAGTTAGTTCCTAACGATTACAGAAATATCTTCTGATGTGAACTTCTTGCTAAGTCATATGTATTGACTTCTTTTTTCAGAAGAAGAAACGAAAAGTCGTTAAAATAAAACAAATATTTTTTTATGGCGAAAGTTCGATCAACTGTGGGTGAACTCTTCTCTTTTTGAATAGTTCAATACGATGTTTGAGCAGTATTTGATTCTCATCGATCGTATAGTTTAACTAAAAGCTATTCAAGGCAACACTTGAAACAGTTTACTATAGTTCAATTATGTAGAATACACGTTATTGCACTAAACAGTTTTGCTTGCTATGTGATGTAATACTAAAAATATCTGAAAATATTATATACTTAGAAAAAGAATGGCATCTTTTAACAAATATCCATTTTTATTGTACCTAGTGGCTCAAAAAAAAATGCTGTACTGAAGAGTCACATGAATTTTCCTTTATCATCATGAAAAGCAAATTTCACAGAGAATCGAAAGTTTAACATTAGTAATATGCTAGTTTTGATTCAAAATTTTGATTTCTCCAAGTATCCAACTCATTTCTTGTGTAGATCGTTGAGATGTAACTTAGGGCAACATTGGATATTGTTAAATAATCGTTCTTTGTAAATTCGAAAGAAGTTTCTTCTTATCATTTATATAGAATCAATCTATTGTTATAAATAATAAGATATGAAATTGTACGAGTTCTAAAAAACAATATCAGAGTGACTAGCAAAGAGTTAAGAATTCACTAGACGCGGCGTGGATACACTCACATATGACAATAGTAGGAACGAGAAGATACATGAAGATAATGACGTCACAAAATTTTTTAGGAATAACACTCAAGTGATAGTCTCAGTTGGTAATCGCTTGATAGTTTGTCGCATCGTTAAGCAAGTTGATTTAAAAAGAAGATTTGAATGTTTAGTAATTGTTTTTCAGTGGACAACGTAAGAGTAAGCATGATTTTCAAATATTTTCGTGCTAGAGATTATGTTGATAGAAAGTAATAAGATCAGCACTAGGATTTTCAGTCAAGGAGAAAACTTGATTCTCGTTGGAGACCACTTGTTGAGTAACGACGTCAAAAATTTCCCGAAGGAAGTTTGAAGTCCCTTACCTGTAACGTTGTCACAACTATTTTGCAATACATGCATTAATGTCTGTGTACTAGTCGAGAAAAATAACATATTTCAACACTATGGTGAAAGATTATTTTCAAAAATTCTATTGCTCAATTGAGGCAGGTTAAAGAGTTGAAGATGAAGAGTCATTGAGTAATGACATCAAATGATCGTTATGCAGCATCATCGTATTTGATTTCGACGATCAACTACTAGTTCTAAATCAAGAAACTTGATATTTCGGTGCATCTGTATGAGAACTATTCGAGTTTGGAAAATACATATGTTCAAATGAACTGTTTGCTTTAAATACTACTATAAAGCTACGCACGCAGTCAAGAATGCAGAACTCGATCAATATGTACCGTCGAATTAAACGTATAAAGAGTCATTTCAACATAAAAAGTTCAATGATATATGGAAAACTACTATTAATTCGAAAATCCTGGATCAATATTTTCAAATGCAAATACTTATCATTAGTGTAACAATTACTAATTCTATAATTAAAAGAAATTAATTGGCCGTCGAGTAGCGTCCTCTCTATAGTAGATTCAACTGAGATATCCTTATTGCTCAGTATTCGGTTGATTACCTAAATCAAGAAGGAAGGGGAGAAAAAAAAATAAATGTTTGTTAAACATCAAAATGACGATAAGATGATCAATTCAGTCACCTGAAACGATTTACTAAATGAATTAATCATTTCTGTTGTATGACGCTGTATTTACTTATTTATTTACTTACTTATTTCGTTTATCATAGATGTAAACTCGTCTTTTGTTGTTGTACTTCTTTCTTATTTAATAATCACGAAACATCTAATTTAGTACAAGAGGAAAAAAAAAGAACTATGCCACTTCCACGCACAGTCAAAGATATTTTAGCAAACGATAGTCAGTGTAATAACATATTTTCGGAAGATGATCCAGAAAAATTATTTATCGATTTACGAGAAATTGGTCATGGGAATTTTGGTGCTGTTTATTATGTAAGAACAAGTAGACAAGCCAAAGAATAATCAATTCTTATCAACAGAAGCCTACATATTTTATTTAGGCCCGACATTCTGAAACCGATGAAATCGTTGCAATCAAAAAAATGTCTACCGGACGAAAGCAAAATGCTGAGGTTAGTTTAGTAAATGAAGTCTTCTGTTTTTGGTTCATCTAATATCTATCTTAGACATGGCAAGATATTGTAAAAGAAATTCGTTTCTTACGCGAACTTAATCATCGCCACTGTATAGCCTATCGCGGATGTTATCTAAAAGAATATACAACATGGCTTGTTATGGAATATTGTCTCGGCTCAACAGCAGATCTTATTGAAGGTTAGGCACACAACTATCAAAGATAAACTGGAAATAAAAGTTACGTCTACTTCTTTCGATTTAGTTCATAAGAAACCTTTGACTGAAGGTGAAATAGCAACTATTGTATGTGATACTTTATGTGCACTTGATTACCTTCATTCGATGCATCGCATACATCGTGATATTAAAGCCGGAAATATCTTATTAACTGAAGATGCCATTGTTAAACTAGGTAATAAAAATATGTCGGCTATTGTGCATTCAAAAATACGACTAACAGTTTGAATATTCTTTTTTCTTCATTATTTCACAACAAATACTTCTAGATCAAAAGATTCCCCTAAGATTTTTGCTCACATTCTTATCTTCAAATTAATGAATATGCACTTAGTAACTCTCTAGATAAGCAATACGAAGATCAAGCTTAGTTTGGAATTAAAAGAGAAAACCTTTTCACAATCATCTTTCTGATTTCAATCATTTCGTTCCTAGAACGATTTCATAGTATGCTTAATGGAAGCTTTAAAACGATTTGTGTGTCTTTTGAAGTTTAACTAAATCGTATACCTAACTATTGCCTAGAGAAGTACAGGTTTGCTGAGAAATTCAGTGACGATCTCAAGTATTTGAGTGTAAGCTTTAGATATGGGACACAACATAGCATGAAAAATTTCTGAACTTATTTTTCAAAGAAAATCGATCTAATTCAAGTCTCGATATAAGAAATTTTTCATGAAGAAATTCAAATTTTTCAAATATTTGCATTCGTCAAATATATCAATAAGGAAATTGATCTAATCTTGACAGAAATTTTATTGTTGACTGAACCATGTTTTAGAATATTATGCCGCATCTATGAGTACAAAAGACTTTGTTAAAAGCGAAGATTGATATATGAGCATAAAAAAGGATATCATATCATATTTTATGTCGAATTGATTTTATAGTTTTTCTTCTTCTGTTCTAGCTGACTTTGGGTCTGCTTCATTTACTAGTCCAGCTAATAGTTTTGTCGGTACACCGTACGTATCAAAAATATGTTCATCTATTCAATATCCTAGAATAACTATTATTTTCATACAGTTATTGGATAGCACCAGAAGTTATATTAGCAATGGAAAATGGTCAATATGATGGAAAAGTTGATATTTGGTCGCTAGGCATAACTTGCATTGAACTTGGTATGTTATGATATACTTAAGACATTGTTTTTGTCATTTTCAATGTTCTCCTTCTGTATAGCTGAACGTAAACCACCATTATTTAATATGAATCCAATGTCAGCACTTTATCATATAGCCCAAAATGAACCCCCAACATTGATGATGAAAAATGATGGTCCATCATATACAAAAGATTTTGTTTCGTTTATAGCAATGTGTTTACAAAAAAATCCAAACAATCGTCCAACAGCTACTGAACTTCGTGATGTAAATTTTAAAAAATTGAAAACTAAAAGAATGATTCATCCAGAAATTACTGTGTTCATTTTTGGCTTTAAATTTTAGACGTCATTTATTACACATAATAGTAATCGAGAAATATTGATTGATTTAATTCGTCGCACAAAAGCAGCTGTTAAAGAATTTGATAATATACGGTATCGTCGAATGAAAAAAGTCTTAATGGATAATGAAGAACAGAATACTTCGAATACGAACATCAGTCAATCAAATGATTTCATTAATATTGATGTTGATAGTTCAAGTAATACTCAAAATGATATTTTGGTAAGAAAATATAATTCATCAGAGGAATGTTTTTTTCATAGTCAATATATTGTACTATTTACATTGATATATATATATATTTGCATATGTAAATGTAGGATGATCCAACATTAGATGATGATGATGATACACAAAGTGTAGATTTTCTATCTCGAGTCAATAGTCGACAACGAGATGATAATGAAAGTTTAAATTCAAGTCGTTCAAGTCTTCAACAACCGCCACCATCAACTGTATTCAAAGGTGTCGTTCTTACTAAACCAATGTCAATAGTATCTCCACCAATCAATAATCCAGTTTACACTGGCATACAAACAAGCATGAATCATGTTAATCGACGATTTTCAACTGTTGATACAAGTTCATCTGCCAATGTTAATCAAATATCGTCATCGCTAAGCAATATCAATGAATCAAATGTGGAGAGGAAACATAGTGTAAGCAATTCATTGTTAACCCTTAAACCTCGAAAGAAGTTTTTCTTGCAACAGACGGAAAGGTGCCATAGAAAAACGAATTGATGAACACTCAATATGCTCATACTTTAGCCAAAACCAATTACTTTGCTCTTCTTCTAGAGTTATACAATATCCTTTAGCAGAAATATAGAACTTTGTAAGAACCTGAGAGAAAAGAATTTCAATTTGAAATTTCTATCATAACGCAGGTTACATGATCCTCATATTGCGTTAAAAATTTAAGTCAAGACAGATGCTATCTTGTTAAGATATGGCATGTAGAAAAAACTCGCTGAATATTTTGCAAAAAAACTCACAGAATTAAGTTCCTCGTCAACATGATGCATGTTCAGAAGTAAACCAACAGTTGTTGCTGAAAATTTCTGAGCAATACAAACAATGTATCGATTATTCATGAACGAAAATTCAAGTGAATATCCCTTTGTTTCAATTTTTTCATAAGCCAAAGAACATTTTCTTTATGACAATGTTCTGTGATAGTGAAATGGTTTCATCGGATGCCTTATTACTGTGCTCCACAATATTGCTTAAAAACCCAAACCACACGTTATTGATGTGAATAAAATAGAATTTCAGAGTAGAATAGTGATCTTTAAAAAAATTCTAAGTCATGAACGACCCACTGTTCGATCTTAGAATTATTTGAAAATTCTAGTTTCGTCTCTGTATAATTACTAAGGTCATGTTAGTTTAGCAAATGTTGATTTTTGTATTTAAACTGTTAGAATGGATTTTATTGATATTATTTTAATGTATCTTGTAAGGAGAACAATTAACTTTTAAGAGTTACAGTAACACTACCTACAATTTATTCATATACTCACAAATAAGTAGTCCTTTTTCTTGCTAGTAAATACTGCAATGAGCGATATTCCAAATTCGTTTGTTGACCACGAACATGTATAAAAATTGGCCACATATTTATCTATTTGTTGCTAAGGATGGTCTCTTTAACTTCATCTATTATTTCTCTACTAGCTAGTAGAGAAGTGATAGATGAAAGAAAAAAGAGTACCCTTAGCAATGAATATGTGGTCAATCTTTAAACATGTTCGTGACCAACAATCGAATTAGGAATATCACTCATTGATTCTTCGTTTTATGAAGTATGTTCGGCTCATTGCACAGTATAATACTGAGAATACTCTGTGACACATCAATCTTTAAAAATCAAATCTTGTTGTCTCGGTTTGGAATCAAATGTAACTGCGGAGAACATATTCGAGTGCTTTTTCTCCGTTGTACTTTATCATTTATAAATCGATGAGTGTTTTTTTTTCATTAGGGTACCGTATTTCTTGAAAGCCTCGTGAAATATTGGACTTCTCTTCAGCTTAGATTGTCTAACAACGATTAAAAAAGGCTTCAAAATGCTGTACATCTTGACATATTGTTGAAAATACAACGTGGAAATTATTCTATAAAATGATTATTATCTATTTAGTTCACTGAATAACTTAATTTGTTATTATCTTCAATTCGTTGAACATTTTTTCTACCTAATATCTTCTTGCCTTTCATTTCCTACAGAAATCGTTAAAATAAAAACTTTCTGTGATATGAATTTGATGGATTCAAGAAGGATTCTTGAACATCCTTATTATGTCTACCGTGAAAGCGTTGGCGTTGTTATTTAAAAATACATTACCATTGACAGATGTTGACAATATGAAAGATACTTTCAAAGAGCAAGTTTTACATCTGGAAAACAAAGAGAATATTTCTTTCTCAATATCACTGCATGTCTAAAATATTCTAAGAAAAATATTTGAATATTTTTCAGATGTACATAATGTTTTTCCTTTCGTAAAATTTTTCCATCGATTTTCAATGTTGCATAATGACTGATGAAAGTGGTTTTTTAGGAAATTCTCATTAACTTAGATGCGTGAGAGTTGCGTCACTTATGTATATCCGTCAGTCAATAGAAAACTTACATGTCAAAGTCTTCGACACACATAATAGACTATAATATAGAACGTAAATACGAAGGCAAACAGAAGTTGACATTAATCCATCATAACTTACTCTATACAAACTAATCTGCTTATTCTTTAATGTCTAGAATGAACTTCACTAAGATTTTTACTTGACGTATTGTTATATTAAATAAATATAAGAATTGGGCTCGGTTATATAGTACCTAGGTTTGATCTAGTTTCATTCAAATTCGATGAATGTAACATTTTCGGGATGTGAATGTGAACATATGAAATTCTTTTCGTTTTCGATTGATTGTATCCCATGATCAGCATGGTGAATATGTTTACGGTCAAATATTCATCGTAATCAATTTGTAATTAGGTTTTTTACTTCTAATATAAAAACATCGAATGATAACTGACAGTCATCAAACGTTTAATCCTTAAACAGCTCAGAAAAATGTTTCATTAAGTTCCGTATTTAGAATTATTAACATAACCATATATGATTATTATTAAAGAGTATTCATTATGCAATTTTTCACAGTCAATATTCAATTGAATTTTAGTTAAAAACTTCTAATCCTTCATCTTCCCGACATAATCATCAACCGATCAATGCATTTTCTACAATAAAAACTTCACGTATCGTTATACGCGAACAACGTGAACACGATCAAGATGATCAACAACTGGAGCAATATCGTGGTTATAAACAAATGAGACATCAACATCAAAAACAACTGAAACAAGTTTGTTTTTATTTTCGTTTTTCAATAAACATCACTGTTTTCTTTCTTGCTTTTCCTCCATTTCAACGTTACTATCAGTTCGAAGAGCGATGTCGTAATGAAAAATTCGAATTACGTTCAAAACTCGAACGTGAATATAATTTATTTCAAGAACAAGTTAATTTCGACAATAATCGTCTATTAGAAAAACATCGTAAAGAATTAGGTGACCGTGTTAAATATAATCAAAATCATATGAAAACCTTAGAACGTCAACAAGATGATGATTTAGAAAGTGAACTCAAACGTTTTCATCAAGAACAAACAAAACAATATAAAATGAAAAAAGAGGAAATGAAAAAAGTAAAAAAAGACGAAGACATTTCTTTGCCTATGTCATTATTTACTAATTTTGCTTCTTTTGTTTTGTATCTTCATTACAGCAAATATCAAATTCAGGAATACAAACAAAAAGTGAAAAAGAAGACGAAATTCGTCGAGTGAAAGATGATTTACAAACTATACTACGTAATGATGAACAAAAATTACGAACTCAATTAATGCATAATTATGCTATTAAACGTTTACAAGCAAAAAGACAAAAACTATTATTATTACATGCTCTTGAAAAAAATTTATTTGAAGAAGTTCGTGAGAATTATGGAGCTGACTCGAAAAAAAAAAGAAATTCTTGTTGTTCTTCTCTATTTATAGAAATGTACTAAAAGTATAGATACCATCGTAAAACGGCATGGACTACTAGAACGACATCATGAACAAACAAAAGAAGTTGAACTGAAACAATTAGCCAATTTACATCGGTATGATTTTGATATTAGGATTAAGTGAAAACAAAAATAATCTATTCATACAACAATTTCCTGTGCAAAGATCGATCGTATTTTTAATAATATTTGACATAGAACATGTCGATTCCTATGTTACTAATTTAGCAATTGACAACAAGAATAATTAGAGTTCAAATAGTATTCATCTCGTAAATAGATGAATAAATTTTGTCCTTTTATTTTCACATTGTTTGTTTCTTATTGACTACTGTAAACTTAGAGATGGATTTCTTTAATAATATTTTATAGACATTAGTTGAAACAAAAAGCAAAGAAAAATATGAACGAGAATATAGCAAAGTCACACTATATTACATATGATGAATGATTTTGAAAATGGGAGAAACTTTTTCGTTCATACCGTCTACATAGACTCTATTTCGTTTCTTCGACAATAGTTCTCGATCGTTTGAGATTGAAACAATCTGCGACTTTCTCTTCTATCACCAGTAGATATTAGTAATGCAAACATATTTGCATATGTATGGAGCTAGACAAGTTTAACTTGCCTTTTATCGTATAGATAAATCTCATTCGGAGTTAACATCCTTGAATGTGTCTGTCAGTATATATGTTCTAGTGAAAAAATGGTAATGTGTCATGAAGAAACCGATGTATCGATTGAATATGTGTTTAGCCCATACTTCGTAGAAACAGGATTCTTTCAAGTGGAAAACTATAGCAGACCAAATTATGTAATTATCCATCGATGATGCAAAAAAATGTATAATGATGAATGAAAAAAACTTGTTTATCTCCTTAAAAAAGCGAAATTTTCTTCGGATATAAAGTTTCTTGAATAAATCCATAGATTTTTTCTAGAACGTAACCGATTATTAGACGAGCGATTTTATTCTCTCATCGCTGACGTAGCCACGGCTAATATTCGAAAATTTTTTTGTTGAATTGTAGATCTGAATTACAACTTAGAATCATAATTACATCGAAGCAGAAGGTCATTTTAATGCATTTATTTTCAAATATCTTGTCAAACTATTGTGACTCATAAAATCTTCCTATCTCATGTGGTATCAAATGATAAGATGCACGGAGTTCCGCTCTTACGATTGCTAATTGTTTCCACAATGAACTAACTGACACTACAGGCATCACTCTTTAGTGTTAGTGCACTCATTAAGATAATATGTTGGCGAGTATAGTATATTTTGAGCTCAATTGCACACAGTAGACTAATATGTTACATATTTAGAATCGTGCTTAAGACTTCAAGTTTTTTTCTTTCATAGTCAGAAATGTTGTCTCGAACATGTCTTATTCACTACTCTCAGCGATTGCATGCATCTGTTGGTGGAAAAATTTACTTAAGTAAAAGAAAATCCCAGACTTTGACAAATTAGAAAATAATATTCAATACAACAGAACTAAATTTGATGATGTTCTATTCGATGAAAAGTGTCTTTGTCGGGAAAGAAAAGAAAAAATACATATTTTGAAACCTTGATTACGATTCTATTGTCAGTCAGACTGTTCATTCTCAATGAGATTAAGACAAGATGTAAAAATCTGAAATTAAGTCAGTTTAATTTTTTGTAGAAGGAATAATATTTTATTTATTTCATCTCACCATACATCCTACGTATTCATCTAATTAATCAGTTAAATATGAATATTTTCTTTTAGAATGCGAAAGGATTTTACTCATAAACAGCATCACACTGAAATCATGAATTTTAATGAATATAGTAATCGTCGTCAAAAAGAATTAACTAAACGACATGCATTGAATCAAAAACAGTTTCCAAAGAATATAAAAGTAAGAAAAGAAAAACTAACCCTGAGTAAGTACGTTCGTTTATTATTTTAGATCAAACAAGCTGAAATAAAACGGCAATACAAAGAAGCGTATAATACTCAATCTCTGCAATATAAAACATTAAAAGAAAAAACTCGTCAAGACTATATCCATGCGATGACAAGTCAAGCACGTGAAGAACTTGACTCTAAATTAAAGACCATCAAAGATGAACAACGACGAAAACTTGATATGCTTTATTTACGATTTGAAGAAGCTGTACAAACAATGCTAGATCAACAAAATGTATGAAAAGTCATATAAACCAGAGAAATATTCCTTGATGAATTCGTTTTTGTCATCCTGTTGTTTTTCTTTTCAAGATAAAACTTAATTCTGATCAAGAACGTGAACGTAATTCATTGAAAGCAATACTCGAAGAAGATAATCGAAATTTACTTCGTTTACAAGAAGAAAGTTATCGTCGAATGGAACAACAACATGCAGATGAAGGACGACAATTAGAACGAAATATTGCAGATCGTTTAAGAAAACTGAATGAACAGGTATTCTTCTTTTTTATCACAACTATAATTATCAGCGATGAACATTATTAATTAAAAGTTGATTGTAACTATCTCGATGAAGACTGATAGACAAATGTTAGGAGCGTCTGTCGGGCTAAGTAAAGTGCGTCAAATAGTTTTAATTTTTCTAACATTCGATCAGTTACTTTCATTGAGACAATGCGAGTTCCAGCTAGTATTTTATATAATACTTTTATTATAAAGAATTATCGAATGGAACTGTTGTTATAGGCTGAATGCTTTCTAGTGATGACCAGTAAATTGTCAAAAATTATCTATGAACAATTACTGACTACGCTTAATTGCTTTGAACTTAATCGAATCAGATATGATTACTTGCAATCAAATTTCCTAATCGAAATAGAAGAGTCATCTCGAATAAATAAAATAAAGTTTTCTATTCGTTGCATATGGTATTCTAGATGGTGCTGTGAATTCTAGCAGAATTTATCGGACTAGAAATTTTCAAGTCTAACAAACTTAATTTTTTGTTAACAAATGATCACTGTTCCAGTAAAATCGTTTCAAGTATACATTGAGAACTCTTATTCAATTCTATTGATAAAATTAGACTACTGGAAATAGTTTTTCCTCGTACGATCGATTATCAGAAAAACTATATAGAATTGAATAAAGAAGTATGGCTATAAATGTTTGGTAAATAACAATACTATACGATGAGACCGTGAAAAACTACTAGAAAAATATATCTCAAACAGACTTCCTTTTTGTTTATTCTTTTTATAATCAAGTTCTCACATGCCAGCGATAAACTAATAATAGCATCGTGTGTTCTATTTATTTTATCTATTGCATGAAGTCCCTGTGGAGTACATGTGGACGAAAACTCCTAGTAATCTGAAAAGTAGTCGTACTCTGATTGATTATATAGCATTCTTATGTATGTATGCTGTGTGTCAGCAGCTTAGAATATTGTATTACAACTTTTCTGTTGACGGTAAAATATGCATTACTTTGATTGAATCGAGGTGCTTAACGATACCGAAGGACGACAACAAGAATTGTATGATCGAGAATTCTTTTTTCGGCTTTTAATCAATCATCAATGTTCGCAGCACTATTTCTATTTATTTTAGTATCATTAGTTCAAATAATGCATACATCGAAAGTTGACCCGTAGATATACTAATCAATCAATATAGTTAGATATATATTGATTTGAGCTATGTATGTTAGTTGTTTTTCTTTTAACTGCAAGACTGTTCTTATATTTGTTGTGTATTCTATAATGCAATTTTATTGAAGAGCAATCATTAATTTTTTTTCTCTACTAAAACTTACTGTAGAAGACGAAAATTGAATGTCAGTGCGTTCTCGTCGACTAGAATTTTATCTCTTATTTGATGTTTACGATCTACTTAACATAATTATATTTGCATATTTAGATGGAGCATGAACTAGCTGATTATAATGATGATCGTACACGACAAATGGTAATTGTCGAAGAAAGACAACGGTGTGAATTATTACAGCTAGATAATGAAATAACCAAATTAGGTATTAATGTTAGTGATTTGACTGATACAATTCAAGATATACATTTTTTTGCTGCCAATGCAGCTGTTCAACTATCTCCTCATGATAAACATATGTTATCGAGAAATTCCAATTCTAATCGGTCTTCAATGATCAGTTTACAACATTCGCTTAGTTCAAATTCTTTTATTTCAAATACAACGAATGGTAATAGAACAACAACACATAAGTAAAATATACGTATACTGAATATCGATAGTTTTTATTTTGTGAATACAGTGATTCGTATTTCGATGACTGTTCTTTCTTATGCATCCGAGTTTCATTCAGGTTATTGTGTTTTTTTCTTTCGTTGTACTTGTTCTGTTTTTGTACAAAGTTATATCTTTCGTTTTTCTTATTTGTTGCAACCAGATTGTGCTCGTCCATTTTTTTTTGTTTTTAATCTATTGACTTATTTGTTGCGATTCCTAATCTACATACTAAAAACAGAAACAAAAACAAGCATTTTTTCGGTTGCTTTGCTTCATATATATATATATATATATGCATTATTTTTTTAATTAGTTGTCGCCGATATTGAATCAAACTTAACAAAAAATAATAATAATTTTGAGATAAAAGGGAACGAGAAAAAATATTAATAAACTGTTTTCGATTTTTTTTTAAATACACATAATTATAATAATTCATGATTTTATTTTAGATCTCATTCTTTTTTTGTATTTCACGATTTATTAATTATGCCAAATAACAGTGAAAATCATGGGATTGTCGTCGTCGAACAATCGGCAGTCCCTAATGTACCTATTCACGAGGCAGTAGAAGCACCTGCAACCATACAAACAACTTCAGTGGGTAAGATAGATAGATTCATCAAATGAATTTCTTTTGTTTTACTAACAATGGTACTTATTCTCGCCGTACTCTATAATTAAATGTTTTGTGCTAACAAACAGACTAGAGCTCATTGGTTACATTGCCTTTTGAGTTCATACCAAAAACAATTTATGTATGAAATGATTCAGTCGGAGAAATACTCTAGTCTGTTTATGTCACTGTTAGCTAAGATTCTATTATTTTCAAAACGAAATCATTGAAAAGTCAACGGAAAAATCCTATGATGTTGCAATACGGAATACTATTTTCACGTCCAGTCAATTTCTGTTGTATAAAATCATCAGTCTCGTTATTCAAAAACGTCAATCGAATTTTGTAGTTTAAATCTAGTTCCCAATTTTACTATTGGCAAATATATTAGATAATTCTCAAGTATTGTAGGATAGACTAGATCTTATACTGATCGAGACATGGTTTACCGTTATCAACCATAAATGTAATTGAAATAAATTAGAATTTATTTAAAATTTAACACATCTTTGATATTTTCCTTTTGAAACAACTATTACGTAAGATTACACATTCATCAACAAACAGTAGAAGTGATTGGGAATTACATATTACATAGACATACACTTAGAAATAGTTCATTTCTTTGATGAAAGTAAGTGTACTCGAATAAGCGAGTAGAATATTCTTGTTCGTTGGTTCAGTAATACATTCGCTTCATCAAAAAATCAGTTATGTCTGCAGACATGTATTAAAGTTCTCTGTCATTTCTTTTGTTGTCAATGGTTTCTAATAGTATTCGAACTGCTCACCAAACTGTTAAAATGAAAAAGTTTAGAATGTGAATAAAAACTTTCACAGATTTCCTAAATTCAAATACTTACATATGTTAGGACATACGCCGACGGAGTATATCTGAGAGAAAACAATTGACAAGATGTAGAAAACTCTCTGTTTTTAAACAGTTTATTTTTAATTTTAAAGCCGATCATATTAGATAACTAGGCTATTTGTTTTTTGAGTAGATGAACCACCGCCAGCTTATGAAATTACTCCAACATCAAACACTAATCGAAATGGTACTGAGCAAGATAATGTCGATGCAGCAATTGGAGTTATTGAACCACCACCACCATATTGTCTCGTTGATCCAAGTAAAGTTCGTAATTTAGATCACTTACCACATTATCCTCATATATCACCTGTCGAAATCATTGATCTTAATGCGAACAGTAATATCGGCAATGAACAAGTATGATAAACAATGAAAAACTTTCTTTATTTCTCACTTCATTAATTCTTGTAATTAATATCTTTAGTCAGCTCGTCATCATAATCAAGCAGCTATCGCTGCTTGGCTTTCATCTGGTTCAAATATGGACATCGGCACTGATTGTACATTCCTAATGGCTTTGTAAGTCAAATTCTTTCGTTCAGTCGGTTTCTCAGCGATGATATTCTTAAACTTTACTTTCAAACAGTGTTATTGCCTTCTTTTTCAATTGGCTTGGTTTTCTTGCTGTTGTTTGTCTTATACCAACAATAGCAGCGCGTTTTGGTGCCATGTCTGGTTTTGGTTTGAGTGTCGCAAAATGGATAACGGTTATGCGTTATCATGAATTTAACAACTCATCATATATCAGATCTGGTAATATGCCACCATCATTCCATCGAGCAACAGTTCATGATCCAGCACAAAATTTTGTCTTTGCAATTGTCTTGTTTGCTGGATTTTTTCTTTTCGTTCGAGGTTTAATTTCTTATATAGCAGTGAAAAATCGTGCAAATCAACATGGACAAACTGCAGATGTTTTTACTTGGTACTAAACTTATTTACTTCTCAACATGCGTCTTCTTATTTTTCTTTCTTTATGATCTGCTCTCCATACTGTTCTAAACAAAAACTATAATTACAGTTTTTTTTTAAATTTGAACAATATACTTGCATAAAAATAATATGGATATAGAAATAAAAATTTATTTTTTTTTATTGTCTTTCCGTTCTTCTTTTTTTTTTGTTCTAATTTATGTATGTCGTCCGTCTGTTTATTACTTGTCGATGCTCTTCTTTTTTTTCTCTCTCTATCGAAATACATGCTTTGGACATCAACATGATATTGTTCATATGTTGGGGCTAACGATATCGAAGAAAAGTAGCAGGACTCTGCTAATCTAGGTGACACCTGTGTATATGATTCTTAGTTAACAGGTGAGCCATAAAGAATGACACCATTTTGTTGTCGCTATTACTTAGTCGGTTTTTAATGCTATTGGTTCAACTTCTTTTTAAAAAGATTCGCCATTCAATTCTCTACAAACGTATGTGTAAAAGATTTTTGTAAACTATAAAATGGCTAAGTTCTAAAATGAAGAAAAAAGACGCGAAAATGGTTCAACTTTCAAGCTCAACATGCAGTCATATTTGGAATATGTTTCGACAATTTATAAGCAGGCTTACATTACAGGAGATACATTTTCAAATACGCTCTTTCCGATATCCTTGAAAAAATTTTCTTTGAAACTGGTCTTCGCCTATTAAATAGATATTTGCTGACAACTCGCCCGAAACATCTTAATTTGGATTTTCACGAAGGCCTACCGCAAACAAACGTGTGCATGACTCGAACGAGTGTACAGAAATGTAGTATAGTATGTTAGCTTTCAAAGAAAAAAAGAATCGCCTAAAAAGAACGCTTTTTTACTGAAGGGTATGCATTTTCGTGGAAGCATCAACCACATGAAATGAAAATTGAGCTTTTACGAAAAAGCGAAAAATGGATATTGAACTCTTTACTCATTTTTGTATCAAGAAAACTTTCAATGGCATGAATCTTGTCCAGAATTTGATACTCTTTAATATAGTCGACTTAAGTTTTTTGTAGTTCCCCAAGTGGAAAACGGTTTTAGAAAAAACGTTTCTTGTGCTTGAAAGTTGAAGATTTTTGAACCTTTTTTCTTCGTTTTAAAACTTAGTCGTTTTATAGTTTACAAAAATCTTTTACACATACGTTTGTAGAGAATTGAATGGCGAATCTTTTTAAAAAGAAGTTGAACCAATAGCATTAAAAACCGACTAAGTAATAGCGACAACAAAATGGTGTCATTCTTTATGGCTCACCCGTTACAATGTGTTGAAAACAAAAATTTGATTTATGAATACATTTGATTTATATTTCCTTCTAATATTAATACAATCAAAGAACTATCTATCCATGTTGCATAGTTGTTAATATACATGATTTTAAAAACTGGCAAAAAATAATCAATTAATTTAGTTAGAACTTAATTAGTGAAAATACTTAATTATTTTTGCTTTCTATCCTTTTAATATAGATAAACTTAATCATCCAACATGTTAAAATCGTTTCTTGCAAAAAAAAGACAGAAAAAAGAAGCTGTTCTATGTACAATCGACAAACACAAGCACATACTAAAAAGTAGGTAAGAGAGAAAAAAAGACTGTAACAAAGTGAACAACAAACAACAATAATAACCTCTGTCATTCTTATGTACACAAGGAAAAGAACAGAAAAAAAAACAAGACGCTGTTCTCAAGTACCTGGATTATACAACAATCAGCAATGTTCGCTGTGAGATAAGGGAAAAACTGAGAAGATATTGCTGGAGTTAAGGATCTTTGACTGATGCATGAATTGAAAAAGCATTGTGAACAAACACGCATAGGCTAACTGATCTGGTTTTTTTCCAAATATTTGGTTGCAAGGGCCCACTGAAGACGTTATTTTGAAATGTTTTTATAGATTTCAATCATCTATTGATGTTGATGATTGTCGAAGATGTTCGCGAGCATGACGATGTGATTCTGATGACGAGCATCCAATCATCATTTCACGATTTAATAGTGTATCGGCTGTTGCTTGATCACCAGTAGCAACTATAGTAGAACAAAAATTCACGTTTAAGAACATAAAATTAAACAGTGCAGAGTTTTCATAACTTACTAGCTGTATGAACTGCTGATTGTCCAAGCCAACCATTTTGATGTATATCAGAGCCAGATTTTAGTAGATAGTCAATAATTTCGGCATGTGTACCACGAACAGCTGTTAAACAAAATCAAAAAATACTCAAATAAAAATGGTCTTCTATTGTTTTTCAATTTACCAAGTATGAGTGGAATATCTCCGTCGTTGTTTTTACAATTAACACTAGCGCCATATTTAACAAGTGTTTGAACAACTTCCAAATGACCATTCTGAGCAGCAGCATGCAGAGCTGTATAGCCGAATTGACCTGCTTTTTGAATATCAGCTCCAGCATCAATTAATACTTTAACAATATCAGCTCTGCCAAGCATAGCAGCATTGATTAATGGTGTATAACCATATGCATCAGGTGCATCAATGTCTGCTCCTAAGAATATAAACAAACATTTATTTTGCATATAGTTTTCTTTTTGTGGTTAGAGTATTACCCTCACGAAGCCAACATCTGATACCATCCAAAGAACCGCATTCTGCTTCTTCGGGTAGCGAACGTTTCGTTTTCTGAGGATTATTGAATAAATTTAAAAGAAGATCAGTTGTTACTTTAATCCATGAAACTGGATAGTAAATGTCGTTTGAATCTATTGCTGGCATGTTTAACACGTTGATTTATTAGTCTAAATTAACGATGAAAATATTGACATAAGTTTATTTGCACTCTGAAGTAGCCATCAAATCGGACCCTCTATTTATTGTGTAGTAAATCTATATTTCTCTCTCTATCTATATAGATTTTTTTCTTTTCAGTTTCCCCTTATAATCCATTCACATAGGAAAATTATTCGAGAAAAAATAGAAGCATCTACTATCACGCGTATTACACGCAGTAAGTTGTCCTTTCTGTTCTCGCTCTTTCTATTACAGTCATGCGCATTCGATGAGAACAAGAAGAGAAAGACGATTGGTGGCGAAACTCAACAGAATCATATGACCGATGTTGCCAACAAATGCTTACATGCATTGACTATATGCTCTGTGTGTGATAGTATGATTTGTACCTAACTTCGCATTGTTATCAAACAAAAACCACGAAGAACTTTGGACGAGATAATTAGCGACAAACTCATATTATCATTGGATGTGTTGAAGGTCAAAATATAACAAAAAGAAAAAACGAACACGATTTACGATCAGTTTAAAGTTCATCTTTATTTGGTTCTTTTTCTATGCGCATGTATCATTCATGGATGTAGCTGTATGTGTATGTACATGTGCATGTTAACATATACACACATAAATATAAAGATATATATATATGCGTAGCTACTGCTGATCATGCTGCATGTAACCAGCACACCTCCAATATGAGCGTTTCACTTATGGTTGTCATAAATCCATTTACCTTTTCTTGATGTATGTAAATGTTTATTGAATTTTCACAAACTCGACAGATTGGGTTTGCTTAGATTTCTAATAGACAAATATGAATAAGATTTGTAAAATAACTTTGCACTCAGTATTTATATGCTGCATAGAGAGAAGGGGGAGGAGAGAAAAAGTCGGCTGATGCTATCACGCTGCCACTGCATGCTTCTTTGTTATATTTTTTCTTTTCTACATCGTCCTTGCCTGAAAAAAACATGCAACACCATTAGTTACATGCATGATCAACATGTTTCCTTAGAACAAGAACACAAGTAGTACGAGTTCAATATTGTGCGTCGTTGGTTTTTCTATTGCGATTATACAAAAATCAATATTCGATAGATGGTGAAACTAGTCTTCTACAGCGAGGGTACACAATACAGTCAAAAGAAAGAAGGTGTGTGAAGCATTCACACATGTGGCTAATCATATTTCTTCTTTTCTTTTATTTTAACAAAAAAAGAAAAGCACAAAGTTATTTTATTATCTCAGATAAAAAAATCAATAATAAAAATGAACGAAAACATTTTTGTCATGATCAAAACTTATTGTGACTTGATTTTAATTAGGGAATAGTTCGAATCATTCACTCATTTCCATTATAGAATTTGTTAATATTTTGAATGCTAAGGGCTCGAGAATGTCGTTTGTTTTTTTTTCTTTTCTTTGGCGAATGATGAGCGCGTGATCAAAAAAACGTACTCAAGTCAATAAACAGAACGCAAAAAAGTGATCTTTGGAATCGTTGTATATCCAAGTTATTCAATGACGCAAATAGTCTCTTTAAAAGAATGTTCATATGTATGGGCCTACAATATTTTGTATTTCAGTTAGAAAACGAATAAAACTTTTCAACAAAAAATATAAAAATAACTTCGAAAAGATAAGCATGTGCCAATAAAAGAATCTAGTTAATCTATAGAGCAACATTAGCCCAACTAACAGTTTGATATTTTCTTATTTGACGTTCTTCTCTTCTTTATAACGTTTCATATGCAAATATGGCAGGTCAAAGTGTTCTATATTTAATTAGTAGTTTTTGACATTAATAAAAAATAAAATAAAAATTCAATAAATATTGCAAGTGTGCGGTATAAAAAAACATCGTAGCATCTTCGTATATTTTCATTCGATTCTATATTCACTGAGTACTACTCAGGGTCAACAATTTTTTATTACGCATTTATACATGATATCAAGAAAATTATCGTGAAGAGTTTCATATAAGTTACCGTCGTAAATTATTCTTCACTCACTTGTATTTAAGAAATCGGTCTACTTCACCAACGTAATCAAAATAGTTTCATAAATCGATTTGTGCTCAATGAAATTCATCAAGAGAACAAAACGAGAGTTTTGCTATGTATTATATAGTAATTATTATTCTATTTTAACCTCAGAATGTTCTCTGTTTAATATTAATTATCATAATGGATTTTGTTCTTGTGAAAATGAAAGGAAGCCGAAGATAAATGATTTATTGTATTTAAATGAGAGTGCATTCATTCTTGTAACTCAGCATGTTTTGATTATAAAAGACTTCAAGGATGCCATTCATCTAATGTCAACGAGTAGAATATTGACAAGTACAAATAACTAAATAGGTTCTGAATAAACATGTGGTAAAATGAAAGCTGTACAACTATTAAGAAGAATTACGTTTCAAGTACTCTTCCGTGGAAATAATTACCAACGAAATCATGTAGAAAAATTCTAAAGTATCTATTCTCATTCACTAGATAAATGACAAGGTTTGTTTTAGTTTTAATGTATTCAAATTCACAATAAACTTCTAATGCTCTATGCATTTCTTTATTGTTGTAATTCAGATCAAAATCTGACACAAACTACTATTTTTTATGACTATAAAAGAATTGTACATCGATTACAGGATTTCATGTATAGCAAAATGATTAAGGAAACGTAGATCTTGTCCATCTCCTTATTACTTTTCAAATCCTTCAAAATAAAGCCTGTTAATTATAAAAATACGAGCATTAAGAGACAGTGGAATATTTCGTCAAATCTCTAATAATCCAGATACACGGATGGTATTTTTTCAGAATATCCAATAAAGTGCATAGTGTGCAACTATCTACGAGAGATTCTTTTGCATCGCACTGCTCTGCATGTGACATATTCTAATTACACTATAGTTTGATCTATTCTTCATCATAGTTGTCATGTATGCTGCAAAATAGAGCAACATCTATTGTTTATAGTATGATTCCACTAGATATGATGTAGTTTTTCGCAATACGTGATGGTGAGATCTCGTAAATAGAAATGCTGTAAAGTCATATATTCTTTTTTCATCTTTAAATGTACTCCCAAGGCAATAATTGATAAAAAATATGACCATGAAAATACAAACAAACGAAAAATGTATAAATTCAATATGATGAATTGCAATAATGATATGTGACGAACACACATACACAGCCAAATGATGAATGAATACTTGACAAATCGAAGAAGACACGTCAACTAATGTAACACATTTTCCTGATAGTCTACGAAACTATCATGAAGGACATATCTTTCTTATTACTTTATGAATAGAGAAGTGAGAGTTATTGTATTTTTCAAGTACTTAGGGTGCTTTTTTTACATTTGATAAACTTGGTTTCATGGAAGAGAACTCTACAATTGCATTTCAGACAAAGATATGAGCTGTAATTGTTAAAGAAACGGGCATTTCAATCTAATGAGAAACAATTAAAAAATTCTCATCATATGTTTAGATATTTCGATACAGTGCTTTCGGCTGATTGAATATTTTTCTTCGTACTTGTCAATACTTTGAAAGATTTATGAACTCACTCGTTGTCGGTGATTTATAAATTTTGAATTATTTCATTATTATTTGATATAAAAGAACATTGCATCGAAATTATATAATGTATTTAATTCAAATTAAAAATATATGTATTCACTGAACAGATGACGCTAGAATACATCAATGTTCATCTAATACAATTATAAATACAATAGCTATATATGTATATGAATAAATTTCTATGATTCTCTCTCTTCTGATTCTTTCACGAACAACTTTTCTAAAAGATAAAATCGCTGATATGGCTGCGACAAATATGAAACCAATAATTGCAAGATCAGCATGAGTCATGCATTCGATTCCGATAAGGAATGAATATCTATCTATCTATCTAACTAACCGGTTAGAAAGAACTATTTGATTTTTATTTGAAATGACTTCAATTTCAACTAAATGGGCACCGAAAAAGCGCGATTATGCATTCGAACACAAAAAATTGTACAAAGCCACACAAGTTACAACAAATCATCCTCTTGGTGTTATTGTTGTATGTATTTAGCACATGGGATATTTGAAAGAAGAACTTTTAACTACGTAAAATTTCTAGGCAAACAAACCACAAACCACAATATCATCATCTGCTTTAGTTGATCCACTTTCAGTAAAAACTATTGAAGCTGAACTAGATCCACTATCACGTGCATTAGCAGCTGCAATAACCACAAAAAAAGAGTCGACTGATGAATATTCATCATCAATTACAGATACATTTGAACCATGGTCAAGTAAAAAAGGCCTCATTTTAAGTCAATATATAACAACAAAAAAAATCAGTATGACAACAGCAATGAGTAACTCTAATGATGATTCCATTATGGATAATACCAAAAGTATATTTACAATGGAAGACACGGAAAACAGAAAATAATTGTCTTTGTTTTGTTTAGTGACCGATATGACAACAACATCGGAAAGAATAAAAAATCGCCTTGAACAATTGGATGCATTTGAAGTATGATGATATGTTTTCATTTCGTTACTAGTTTGTACACATCTTTTTTTACACAAGGGTGGACAACAAACACAAAGTTTAACGCAACAAGAATATATAAATCGTATTAATGAAATGAGTAAAGATATGAGTCAAGCATGGAAAAATGATCAACGTGTTAAAACATTAAAAATTGTTATCCAAGTAATATATGTCATAAAAGTCTAAGCAAACAAACGAATATTCATTCATTTTTCGGCTACTGATACGTGAATTATTTGAAATTAATATCTAAATTTTTTCCTATCTCCAACCCTATATATATATAATTATATGGAGAAGCATCATTCGAAAATGTCAGCGAATTTTATGAGAACGTATAAAAATAATGTTTATATAAAACTAAGTCATGGTTTTAGTGTAGACACTACTTTATGTTTGGTCTTTGTGGCAGTTCCACGCAGTAGTGTTGGAAAGAATAGCATTCAAAACAAAATGATATAAGATATCAGAGAGAAATGAACTTCTGTGACAATGAGGATCGATCGAATGAAGTACTATTAAAAGTAATAGTACTCTTGAACTCAGTCGTTTAGAATGTAACCGTTTACATTATAGGACAAAGACAACGCTGATCATTGAGAATCATTTCGTGTGTTGAACTTAATGCGTTTCAACCAAAATCGAAAGCAAAACTATTTAATATTCTATATGAATAGTAGTTGGAAATAATGTGATGATAGTTACTGCATTTTTTTGCCATACCCCTGATTGGTCCTCCTATCACGTCCCGCATCAATTCGTCTCTCCTTAATTGATTCCGAATTCGTCCCGTGATATTTTGTCCGAATTGGTTCCCACCCAGTTTGGTCCCCTGTCTAAGTTCACCCTCCCAGATTCGTCCCCACTCTTTAATTGGTCCCCTACTATATTAATTTCCGCTTGATTTCAAGAAGCATGAATTTCTAATGTAAATTTTTTGAAAGTAAAGGATAGTTCAAGGATCGATAATAGTAAAGCGTGGAGTCAACACTTCCTAGTGTAGAAAAATATAAGCCAGTTTATGTGCCTGGATTTGCGACTCTAACGAATACGATTTCTTGAGCATATATTTTGGGAATTGTAGTTGTTTCTTCTCATCCTCTTTTTTCCCATTTTCGAGAGTTTGATCCATAATAAGTTTACTGCCATCAGATAAAAAAGATGGAATAGGTTCATTTGGTTCACGAGTAATCACAGCATTATCTGGAGACAAAGAAAGTAGTGTACTCTTGCAATTTCGTAAACCACACCGGCATTCTACTACTGTTTTTTCCATTCACGTTTGAGAGTATATTGAGAAACATTATAGTTCAACACCTTACCTGTCCGTTCTGTTAAATTAAAGCTAAGCGCATCTCAATATGTTTTGCAACTAACAATTGTGGATAGTAAAAATATATCGATCAGTCACCTGTATTTTCTTATTCATCACATGTATCTTTCTTATAGGCTACCGGGGTTATACCAAAAGAAATGAATCCAATTCTCATTTTCACTAGTTGTGCATACAGGCAGTGCGAAGAGTGAACATTCCAATGTTAAATAGTGTGGGGACGAATCCGGAGTCAATTAAGCAAACACAAATTTGCTGGGGACGAATTTGGAATCGCTTTTTTTTGCGTCTGAGTTTGGAGCAATTAAAAAGAGGACAAATCAGGACTAACCCATTTTTTTCGAGACAAGAGAAATTTAAATTGTAGAATCGACTATTATACAGCTTTGATCAGTACGTAACTCAATAGTCGAAAAATGAACGAATACATTGTTTCAAGACTTTCGTGCCATAGCTTCAAAGAAAGATTGAATTCTAACTTGTTTAATGTTTATTATCTTAGTGTTGTAAATTATTAGCTGATATGAATGTTATGGAGTTTTATCCTAGTAAATTTTGTTTGATTACAGATGTGTTAGATACATTTGGTAAGCGAATACAAATTAAAATTTTTTTACTAATTTCAAATTAAATTTTCTCAGGAAAATTAGTATATACACGTTTGTTAGAAAAAAGTGCATCGTCAACTGGAAAAATTCGTAAATATATATTTATAGAATTTGGTTTCTAATAAATTTCAATAAAACGTATTTTTTTATCATTAGCCGATCGTGTTGTACCTGATCTTATTCCAGAAACGACGCGTGAAACAACTCGTAATTGGTTTTATAAAATAGCCATTATTCGTGAATTATTACCACGTATACTTGTGGAAGCAGCTATTCTTAAATGTTACAATTTTTTATCAACAACGTATGAAAAAGAAAACATTATAACACATTTTCGATGTCCAAAATGACAGCAAAACAAAACATAACTTTCATGTTTGTTTTATTTTAGTCACTATCGATCGGCTCTTGTACAATTAGTTAAAATGTGTCGTGGAATTGGAGATCCATTAGTAGCTGCATATGCTCGTTGTTATATTTGTCGAGTAAATTCAAATAAGACGAATGACTTTTTCTTTATTTCGAAAATAATTAAAACAGTCAACTATTGTGTTTTATTCTCAAGGTTGCAATCGAGATTGATTTTCAATATCGTGAACCTATTGAATTAGCATTTACAGATTTATGCCATGCATTTCATCAAATAAATACAACAACAGTTAAAAACATGTATACGCTACAAAGATTGTCGACTAGCATTTATTTATCGCTCTTTTCACCAGCATTAGACTGGATAGTTCAATGTTTATTACACAAATTAGATGAAAACAAAATGGAGAAAATTGTTAATAAAACAAGATCAGAACTTAATATGCTAAGGTTCGAAAGAAATATAAAAATACTTATCTCAAGTTTTTGTTTTTTGATAAGTCTTTCACTTCTTCTTCTTCATGAATATGAAGATTACGAACGTATTTCGTAGAGTAAGGATTTGATTCAAAGAAACAATATCAAATGGTTTCAAGAAAGTCATAAGTAGCTGTCGATTTTTGTATTGGTTTACCATTCATGTTCGTAGCCTTTAAGTACATCTCAAGGTTGTTTTTCTTAAAAATCTGTTTAATAAACCTCTTTAGAATGTATTGTTCTCCAAATATTTATTTTTGTGTTTATTAGTGGTGGTGTCATATTGAATGCATTGATAAATACGCTTCCACCAAGTCATATTCGTTCGAAAGTTCAACAATATATTGAAATGATAAGTGAATGTGATGAACAATATTTTCCCAAAGTAAATTAAACATTACAAATCTGAATATAGTCTGAAACTATTTGATTTTCCTTGTTTTTCTTTCTTTCGATTCTAGAGTATACTTTATCGTTCTCTTGGTCTCTCTCTTCTACTATCACCACCAGCTTCAACACCATCTGATCTTCAATTATTAAATAGTGTTTGGAAAGTAGTGACAAAATTTAAAGAACCATCGGTAGGATAAAGGCCTCCCAATTTGATTTTCTTATTGAAAAATCTAAGACTAGCTAATGTAATTCATACAGATTATTCAATTGAGTTAGATGTATCCATTGATTGCAGCTAGCACTATTGAACTGAAGAAAAAATATTCCAGAATTCTTACGAGTCATCCATCACAGTGAAGTGCTTATTTCCTCTGGTTACTCAATTATACATTTATATGCAGTTCAGTTCATTGTACTCAATGTTAATATATGTAGCCAGATTGATCCTAGAAAGCCTACAAGAGAATATTTTGAAAGTTACTATGATTCGAATGAATCATGATATGAGAATCTCTTGATGTAAGTTGCAAACTTGTTAAATTGAGCATGTTTTCTTTCTAATCGATTTTCGATATTCTACTTTCAATTGCAAAATAAATGACACTCATTGTAATGCAAGAAACGTCTATTTGCAACTTACGTGTAGAATTAGAAAGAAAACGAGATTATTCGTATTACACTATGGTACATAATCATGAGAAACATGTTTGAATGCTAATAAATTCATGCTATCAAATCATGAAAAGATTTACAGATTTATTTCTGATTGAAACAGTTGTATTTGTAAATAGATCGACTCGTACAAACGTAAGGTTATAAGGTTTTTAACACAGTTTTTTTTCATTTATCTGGAAAAATTATATAGCTCGAAAGTTGATTGAAACGCTATTCGACACAAATTATCGTGCTCTCCTTTTTGTCACAAAAATAATCTCTTTCGGTTACTTTTGATTTCGTAACGCTGTGGTAAAAAAAGAATCGTGAATTCGCACAGCCCATTAATGAAATTCTAAATTCGTGTGAAAGACTATCTCTAAATGAAATGTCTATAAAGTCAATTATGTAAAGCATTTTAAAGGTATGAAAACAAAACATTTTCATATCTTTAAAATTTGAAAAAGAAAAGAGAGAATAAAACTTAGAAGTGTGACACACCTTTTTATCCACCAATGTTGAGACATTGAATGATGAACTGAGAAAGATTCTAATTTCATTAATCTTGATTCTTTCTATATTTCTAATCGTTTTACGCCAGAATAAAAGTTGTTGCAATAAAGCGGAAGTCCATCAACAGTACACTAAGCTAAGAATAGTAGAAGTTATTCTTAGGTATAAAAGTCAAAGACTAGTAGACTATTTTCATAGATAATTCAATTCTACATCGAATGGTACATCAGTCAGCACTTTTTGAAAACATTGTATTGTTTAGAAAACTCAAAATACGACTTTTGAAGAGTTTTAAGTCCTGTTTTCAACCACAAAACTTACTATTTTTTTAAAAAGATGACATGTCGAATTCGTAATCAGCGTCAGCAAGTGCCACTACTATCGTATCGACATCTGTTCAAGTCGGAGAAAAAAATTTCGTAATGTTGATCAGTGAAGCATTGCCTTACGTGTGAAAAAGACCAAATAGAAAAATTGATAGAATAATCTTGGAGGAATATAAAAACGATGGGCTATGAACACATATGGATCATAGAAAAGAAGGAGAAACTCTAGGAATAATAAGTATATTGCACCTGTTGAGATGATACTTATTTTCTATTGATTTAATAGCGATTCCCATTTTCATTCCACCTCGTATCCTCTGCTCCTATAACATTCTGTTATTTAAATCGAAGTAATCAATAAATTCATGGTAGGCTTATATGGCATGCGCCGAAGTTTGGATGGAATTGACATCGAAGGAATATACGGTGAGGTAATCAAGAAGAAAATATTTCTTTATTGATTTCTTAGTTTAATAGACACGAGAATTAAATACGATGTTAGGTGACATAATCAAACATTTGACACCAGATCGTGCTTTTGAAGAATTTTATGCAAAACTATACGCTATTATGGTTAAGCTCGTAACAAATATTCCAGATTTTGCATCATTATTTGCAATGGTATTAATGAGAGTGAAAGTGAAACACGACAATAAAAAGGATTGATTTCTATCTTAGGATAAAATGTTACCATTTCTTGATTTATTTCAACGAGAACATATTCGTGTAGATTTATTTAAATCAATTTTACATGCATTTATTAATAAGTGAGTATCAATAGAGCACAAGATTTGTTATTTTTCTTTGTTCAATTAAAAAACTTCATTCTAGAAGTTCACAAGAAAAAACAAATGATCCAATATTAGTAGCTGCTATGATGCATTGTGCTAAAATCGTTCATGATACACTTGGGTTCGTTGAATTTTATTAGAAAATTAAAAATTAAAATGTCCTCGTTTTTATAGAGCATTGACAAACGATGATGAGATACGTGAAGTTAGTGTACTTCTATCGTCTTTCATACGTAAAGTTGATTATGGCAAAGATGTTGAACAAGAACTTAAATTTTGTGTTGAAGCTCGTGGTGCTTTTGGCTATCTAGATTCTGTTACTATCACACTTGTACAGGTAAGCAAAGAAAGAAAAATTTCGTGGAAAATTCAACTTCTTGACTGAGTACGATGATATGAAGCATGTTTCTGTCGTTGAAGAAACATAACTCATGGATTATTGGAAATCGTAAAGTGTACAATGATGATTTAAATCGTTAGTCAGTATCATCATGGATAAATATGAAAACATATAGAGAACAAAAAGAACAGCTATATTTTTTAAAATTAACGCGATCAGATTCTCAGTTCATTATCATGTTGTCCTGTAAAAATCATGCAGTACATTGATAATATTAAGTTCATGGCAGAAATAGACTAGTATATAGACCATTCGTCTTAAATAAAACAAACATTGAATTCATCCCTGATTTAAATTGCAACGTTTGTTCAAAGCTGTGCAAACATTTTATACCTGTGTAACTGATCGGCTGCTCATCATAGATAATTTTCTAAAACTTGAACACTATTTCAGCGACTCTTATTTCATTCGACTTATCGATATGAAATCAGTTGTTTGACTATCATAATCGTGTCGAAATAAAACATCTTCGTATTGTTTTTGTGATATATGATGTACAAATGTTGCTTTCATATCTGTAACCTTGAAATTTTCGAAAATTAATTCTACTCTTATCAATTTTATGAACATTAAACTTTCACCCTAAAAATGTAAAAAAGAAGTTTGATCTACATATCCAAAACTTAGAGCTGGTTAAAGTCTCTGCATGAAAATCATATATCGTTTCAAGTCTTAACTATTCAAACTTCGTTTCATCTGACAAATTATTTTTCATTCTAGAAAGCGAATAAATTAGCTGTATCAACACATCGTATTGTTAATGGTATTCATTCAACTGCAACATCATCGTTTATTCGTGCCTGTATGGCTTTCTGTTATATAACAATACCATCATTAGAGCATCCTTTGAATAAACTTCAATTGTATACATTATGTGCGCAAACAGCTTATTTAAATCAAAGTCTTTCACAAGGTTCGGGTAGACACATATCGAAACAATAAATGAATTGATTTCTCTTGTTTCAAATTAACAATTTCAGGTGATGGCTTTCTTAAAATGGCCATAACACTACTATCTGATTTTCCAAAACAAATTGAAATGGAAGGTAAATTAGTATCAAGTGATAAATATTTATATGAATCAATTACAAATATAATGTCAATACTTGTCGTTGTACCAGTATGCTATTATGAATATAAAATGAAAAGGCTATTGAAGTATGAGTGTTTCTTTCAAATTTTCTTCCAGGACAATATAGATTCAGGTGTTTTATATCTTGCTCATGGTTTAAATAATGTTATAAACCAAATGAAATGTTTTGATGACACAAGTGAAACACGTGTCATGCTGTTGATGAATTTATTATGTCTTCTGTCAACACAAACTCAAACATTGCTACCATATCACATTCCGAAAGGTAACGTAATGTTCAAGAAAAATGAATGACGGATCATTATGAATCAGACTCAGTATAAGTACAATGTTTCAAATATTCAAACTATACAATATTCAAAGAATTAATTGTCACAAGAACATCTATCCACTTCAGAACAGTAGTAGTTCCAATATTTTCATTCCTTCATCTTTTTAACACAATGAATCGTTGCATTTCTTCGAAATGAAGTATTAGAATTTACAAGAAAATGGAAAATCTTATTTTCTTTGTTGCTGATTTGCTTTCGAATTGTTAATTTCTCAGTGATAGTAGCACAAAAAGTATTCTTTATATTGATGCTGTTTGGAAATTAAATTTTCTATTTCAGTTGAAATTCTAATTTGGGCACAGGAAAGATTCAGTATGTTGGTCTCCACAGTAGAATGCATGCCAAAAAATGAATCGATATTTGTTTGTTGGAATTCACAAAAAAATCGAATAGAACCCGAAAACTTATATTAAACATATTCTTATTGATTGTTCTTTGAATTCTTGAATGAAACCACGATTTGCTTTTCATACAATTCAAAGTAGAATAATTTGAGTGAAATTCATTCGAAATCTGTTCAAAAGATTGATACTTGCAAACCATACAACTGTTTCGAAATCTGTCGAATGAGTCTTCGTACACCTACAGTAAGCTTCGTGAATATATTGATATCAACATTTAGATGTATGCTTCTCAAACGAACTCACTTGGAGTCGGCGAAACCGTTGCCCTACAGCGAGAAGAATAGTAGAAGCGTTGTTCGATCTTCGCTTTGATTATATTCAGAGCATTGATAAATATTAATATTTCTAGACCGTCTATACTGTTGAAAGCATGCGATAAATAGTCAACTTTATTTTAAAAAGAAATGTACACATATGAATACAGTTGTCGAAGGAAAGGATTTAGACTTGTCTAAGTTGTGATACTTTTGCTTTCATACTTCGATAAACTGATAGATTCTGATTGAAACGAAGATATAACAGGAATTTCTTCCGGTAAATAGTGGACGTGAATATTCAATTTACAAGAGCTACAAATAACGGCTAAATCAGCTATTAAGTTTCCGTTTGTTTATCGTTTTCCAGGAAAAATCTACGGTCTAACTAGATATAGTGATTGTTTGGAAATTTGAGAAAAAGTGCATACTAAGAAAGCAGTCAGGACTTCTTTACGACTCACAATTCTAAAGATGTTCATAGACAGATAAGCATTTTGTATCAATACTCATGTATGCAAGAACTGCAGTCAAAATAAGTGTGATTCATTAGGGTCCATCGTATTATTAACTGATATTTCAGATTTATTATTTTTAAATTCTTGTTTGATTAGTTGAATCAAATGATAATTTGTATGGTACGGATGAAAATTTTCTGAATGAAATTCATCAAAGATTAAGTCGCGTTTGTGAACAAATTATACAGATTCTTAAAGATTTGGCAACTACAGTAAGGATTAGAAATACGACAGAAAGTAAATGTGTCTCTACGTACTTGATTTGAATATTTAGAATTCAAAGCGACAATCAACGCTTGCCCTTGAATTTTTCAATCGCATAATTGCACATGGAGATTTAAATCAACCGAAATGTATCAAGTTTGCTGTTAATCTTTGGAACTTAGCACAAAAGAATCCAAGTCCAGATGTTCAAAAATTGACGGTAGATGAAATTCTGAAAACACAATCAATCATCATTGCTTTTCTATTTAGAAACGTATCTTGACGCATATCGAAGTTCGTGCGTCTAGTGACCAATCATTTAAGCGCTTGTTGGAATTACTTGTTGCCAATATCAATGAAACAAGTCGAGTATCATCGCGATCATCATCCAATTCGAATTCCACTCAACCATAAAATACTGTTGATTGATATCATCAAAAGTTTGCAATATTGATTTGTTATATTTCCAATTAATTTTTTTATATTTATGATCGTTCGATTTTTCTGGAATACATATGATTCATTAATTTATTTTCGTATAATACAAAACTGTGTTTTAGATTAATTTTTATCGAATCTTTGATTTTATAATTGTGCTTCTACTTCGTGAATAATTTTCATTTCATATTGAAAATAGAGAATAGGTAATATTCAGTACATGTGTGAGTCTTGGGCAACACTTACACATAGACAACCTGACAGGCACTGGCAGATTCAAGAAAATGGTCTACCATTGATATGGGCCTGTTCTAAGGTTTTTCGTTAAAATGTGTTCTGTCTATCATCTATTCTTCTAGTTGTGACATACTGTGGATTTTGATTATGCGAAAAAAATAGTCTACGGGCAAACACTGTCCTTCCCAACTTGTGTCCGTCAATGAATTTATAAATGATGAGCTGAACGCTTCCGAAAATGCTGTAGCAGCCTTGAGTACATTAATGAATTTTCTTTCAAAGAGAGTGAATATGCGTGGTCAGAATCAAGATGTAAATTTCTTTGTGAGTGAGGATGAGTACTTGTTAGGGGTGCAACAAATCCAAGGCTTTGGAATTTGGTGTAAATAGATTTGGATTTGTTCTCGACTGAGATTTGGATTTGGATTTGGGTTTGGGTTTGGTCTTAAATTATCCAAATCTGATGAGAATTTGCAATAGAAAGTCTCAGAAGGAAGAGAAGAGTATCAATTCTTAGAGGTTGATATAAAATTGTTTGGATTTGGTATAGATTTGGGTTTGGATTTGGATTTGTGTCTTTGATTTGGATTTGGGATTTGGTCTGTATCATTATGATTAGGATTTGGGTAGGCTTTGGGTTTGTGATTTGGATTTGGGAGTGAGATTTGGTTTGAATGAGACACGGCTACAAAATTTGATTGATGTTAGATAGAAAACAAATCCCAAGTCCAAATCCAAATCTAAGACCCAAATCCAAATCCAAGTCCAAACCCCAAATCCCAAACGTATCACCAATCCCGAATCCCAAATCTAAGCTGGAAAAATTAATATAAACAATCCTGCGATCAAAATTTAGAAGAAATCCACAGCTAGGAACTCAGTTCTAACCATACCTCAAATCCAGAAACCAAAACCAAATCCAAGTCCAAATCTCAGGGATTTGGTGACAAATCCCAAATCCATTCAATATTTGTTGCACCCCTAGTACTTGTCAACAGTATGAAGCTCACTGGACAACCATAGCTCATCAGAATGATGGGAGAGAAAAATTCAGATTTCTACCCTAGACATCTCGACACAATGCCAAAGAAAACTGTTGATTTTATGTCTGTAGAAAAACCTCTTTTAAATTCGGTAGGACTCCTAATTTTCGAGTACAATACAAGTCCGAAATATGTACTATGCTAGTGTATGTTTGAAATTAAGCTGAGAAGAAGAAAAGGACATAATGTAGATAAATTTGATGTAAGTTCATTACAAACAGAGCAACATATTTAATAGACAAACAGTACACCACACAACAATCTGCCATGTATGTAACAGCAGCCATCATATTAATACTGGATTATTCCTAGTTGAGAATGATTACTCATTTTCTTATTTTTGATTTGTGTAGAAAGAACTCATTACTTGGTGTCTGTTCATTTCTGGCGACCAGAGATTGATCCAGTGTTATGCTGACATCTCGATCTTCCTGCTAGATTTATAGTTACAATCATTAATGATATTTTTCTCCTTTTTTTTAAAAAGCTTTCCATAACTATCGCACAATCAAACTATTCAATGTATTAAGAATGGTATATAGTGACGACATGATGAACAAGTATATTGTGCTGCTAAACTGTAGTATAATGCATGACGATGATGTTTCAAATGCAGTTAACAGTCAGTTTGAATTTCATAAAGAATATGTTGGATACCTTTAATCCTGATCAACTTCGTGTCGTGCAAAATCAGAAATTAACACCAGTAAATTGACATCTACTATTACTTCTTTTGGACAGTGACTATCAAAATTGTTAAAATATCTTTCATTGTGTTGCTGTCAAACAAGAAACATTTTTAGCAAAGTATACCGAATAAAGAGTGTCTGATTACAAGTGGTCTTCAACGCACTGGATCAACAATTACTGGCTTGTGATAAGAATTTACGGCCACTGATTCCGAGACATGTATATTACAAATGAGTCCACCTTTCTTATGCAAGAAAATGGAAAAACAGATGCACAACGATCGTTTATATCTTATCATAAGCAATAAGTTGGCAGAACATCTGAATTCGTTGAAAGTCATCCAGTTTATGATATTGAGGAAGATATGCTCACGTTGATGCAAGTTGGTTTCAATGTGTTGGCCGAAATATTGAATCCTATTCACGAAATCGAGATATACCAGAAGCTTTACAATAATACGAACAAATACTCTGTCAATAACGATCAAGAAATTTTTCTTTGCATGCAGAGTTCCATCCATTCGCCTCAATCACATTGATCATTGAAGCTTCCAATGAATTCTCCTTTTCTGAGTACACATGAGCACTATTACTTGAAAACTTCATTGATAATAAGGCATCGACATCTAAACGAAGTCTTATCGTCCATTTTTAGTTTTATTCTGACTTATGGTAGTGTCTAGTAAGATGTATCTCATTAGGAGAATCGAACAATACTGAAGGCGCAAGCTATTCAAACTATAGAACGTACAATGAACTTTCTAGTAAAGTTCGGAACTTATGATTGCCGCACAAAAAAAAACAGCTACACACCCCTAATTTTGAAGGTAACTACGAAGATTTGATGTGACAGATAATCGGCATCGTACGCAGACTTTTTTGGACATTTTAACTTTCATTAGCCTGATAAATTGGAAACAAACAATCTCGGTCAATTTTGATCGACACATTAATACATCGTAATTCGATATGTGGACAATATCCGCATGTTTCTTATCTCACAAATGGGACTGTAATTAGTTGGAAAAAAAGAATATAGATAGCGAATTATCGAACTCGTATTAGCAGATTTTTCTGTTTTACTAATCTTTATTCTAAATAGCATCTCTACCATATTTAATCAATAAAATTCAAACATGTCATGTCAATCAATTTACTTGATGCCACTCCTATATGTTCTGGAATTTTTCCGGTCAGAACTCTTGAGGATTCTAATCATTTTCTCGAAACTCTCTGACACCAAAGATCAATCAGAGAACAGACAAGAATCACGTTGAAATCTTGACAATCTTTGGAAGATTTTCTTTTGGTTGAGGTCGTCACAAGATCGTCAAAAATTTCAGGGAAATGCTTTGGTGTATGGTTCTAGTCAATTCTAGGACAAAATTTTGAACGGATCCTGTTTTTATTTGGATCCTATCTATGACATATTTTCTCAAAAGGTGTTATTAGAGTTTTGTCAAAATTTTCATTATTTTCTAAGAAGTTTTGGTCTGATCTAGAACAAAAACCAGAATGTTGATAGGAAAATGTTCAGATTGTAAACAGCGCTGGGCGAATTACATTTTATATTATCCTATCAGGAAGGTCGTATTGTATATTGTCAAAACTTAGAAAGACTGTATATTGTCGTTGTGTAAGATCCCATCAATAATGGACAGAGAAAATACGTACACTCAAATGAAACGTCTCTTATGTTTTGGCGTCATCTGAAAAGGCACTAAAAATGTGAGATTAATCTATCTCATTGATGTGCCTTTTCGTGATTGACTCATCAGCAAGATTTCTTTTCAAAATTCAAGTAAAAAATACCAAAGAATTACTACTATTGAAAGACTAAAGATTATATCTGTTTCTTGTCTTCTTGCATTCAAGTTATTTTGGTATAATATCGTCATGTTGCTTCTTTTTTTCTTTGTCACCGAGACAATAACAACAACGAAAGTCTCAAATATTCTATGCAAATCTCAAGAGTTTTAGGCAAATAGGTTGATAAGTATCGTTTCAACTCGTTCGTTTTTTCTTCCTCTCTTCTTACTGTACGCACTTATAAAAGAGTAAAAAGACATCGTACCAGGCTGGAAACTTTCATTCATCATCATCTGATCCAATACTTTTTCCAAAGTGTACAGTTTCTCACAGTTTTATTTTGAGATATGAATATCAATTCTTGAACTACTTAAACGTTAAGTAGGAACGTAAATGGACTGTTTGGTAGTAAAACAGAGTGTTTAAAACTCGTTTTGACATTTATCGAAAATAAATTCTTTTGAGCGATGATCACGTTCTCATTAAATTTAGCAGCACAAAAAATTCGCTGCATATAGTAATCTGAGCATGATAAAACTTTTCGAGCAATAATTCCAATATTTCTAAATCAAGAGCTCCCCAATTCATTATTCTGTATCATACTCTCCGATGATCTATCAAGGCTTTATTGATTTATAGTTTAGCATTAAACTATATCAATACATATGGGAGCTATAGTCCCTACCCACCCAAATTTTTTTACTTTTACTAAGACCTCTACTTTCCATGGTCACGTGAAGTGTGTTTATCACCAGAACACTACTCCCAGACCAATGATAACAAGTTAGTTTTCACATCAATTGGCAGCCTGTGCAAGCTTATCTTCATCATTTACTACCTCCTACGTTGTAAGTGGTTCTATTTGACAGTAACCAGACGACGAATGAGTGATATACTGGCAGTTAAATGGTTTGCATTTATTTGAGCGCAGATTATGTGTACTTCTAACTACTGATGAAGATCAAAGATCTTTTTCTCGACTAATTTTATTGATCACAAATGGCCTATTTCCAATGATTGAATCCAATTAAACTTCGTAACATGGTTTTTTGTCGAGTAATTTGACAACGTTATCAGTTTTTCCAAATTGCGTTGTACATTGTAAGGTGAAAGTATATATTGATATGTGTCTTTGTCCGTGTTCTTCACTTAAATACTCAAATGTACATCATCTCACACTGTACTTACGGGTACTTCCACGCAGCTCCGCCCACTTTTTACAGCACATTCTTCTGGCATAATTTAACTACGCCAGTTTTGTAGCCCTCGTCGAGTTATCTAAGAAATCATAGTTTGTTTTGAT